>JAUZNJ010055263.1:0-29257 GCA_034780135.1 Jordanella pulchra | reverse complement strand
AGACAACTGGACGGGACGTTTTCTACAAGGTGAAACTTCTAGAAAACTTCACGTCCAGTTGTCTAATCTGAACTTTCCAAGCTGTAGTTATGGATGTGTTTGTCTAAACTGCCAACAGCACAGCAATCTGTTGAGCTGTTTGTTGAGAACATGCTACTTCTCCATATGGTGGACTCTCGCTTTAATCAGCCTGGTGAGGACACTCAACCCCAGCATATCACCATAGTCTGGGCTTTGGGTTCAGAGTTCTGCTATCTACAACAATTGTCAGAAAACTCCCAAGATTAGCCTGGTTCTCCCAATGATTGCTATCCAAGGCCTTGGCAACATTCAACATCAGCTGGGTGTACCTGGTAACAAAGCAGGTATCTCCATCTGTGAGGGTCTAGAGCTTCAGCTGTTTCGTAGCCCTGTGGACAGTTTTCTTAAAAATAGTCATGTAGACTAATGCTAACCCTGTTGTACTTATGGGGACCATCGGCTTCCTCTTCCTCCACAGCCCTTGTGCCTTGGACCTTGTCTTCAAGTTTAAAGAACCTTATCCACGCTGGCCAACAGGTTTAATGTACTGAATCAACTTTAATGAAAGTTTGTGTGAAAAAAAAAAGGGATTTGACCTTGTTGTTCCATGACTTCATAGTCCACGGTATAAAAACATCCACACTATGTAAAAATCTTGCTTAAAAGGGGTAAGATCAACATAAAAGAAGTATGTAGAATGGGAAGGAAGGTTGTCAAGCAAAAGCCTCAGTTGTTCTAACGGTGTTGGAATCATCTGCTAGGAGGTGACGTGTTAAGTGGTGTTGGTTTGTTTTTGCCATCTGTTACGGTTTCCTTAAGGTGAGGATGTGTCGGGTCGACAGAGATCATAGGTGCTCTTTTTATGGCCAAATACAGATCATATATGGAGAGATGATCAGTCCCAATGATTCTCTCTTCAAACCTCATTGTTTGTGGTAGTTTGGACCTGTCCTTTTTTTTGTAAAAACCCAAATAACACAGACATGGATGTACATAAAGCAGACTAAATGATGGCAGTGTAATAGATGACTACCATCTTGGTGGTTCTTGTCCAGGATAATAAGCTCCCCAGCCTCACTCCCTGCTGCCAGTCAGGAACCCTGTGATCCACTGACAGGCAGAGGCCTGAACTGTGATGCAGTTATGTAGTGCCACGTCATAACCCATGACATTTCAAGGTACTTTACAGAGACAATTTAATCAAATCAGATTGGTTGAAAAAATTCTAAGGCAACCCAGCTGATTGCATCAAATCATTGACTGTCCAGAGCTGAGCTAAAGTCCACAAACAGGATCCTGTTATGCATACATTGGAAGTTGAGGTGGTCTATGATGAAGTGTAAGCTGAGGTTTACTGCCAGCATTCATCTTATAGTTTGGCTTCTTTTAGTTGGAGCAGTTAAAAAGCAGCAGGGTCAGAGAAGTCAATAAAGCAATGGAGGCAATTTAACAGGTAGAGCTAAAATAAACCAATACCAACACAGAAACTGTAAGAGGCTGATAGTTATGCAGGGCAACCAGAATCTCCTCAAGGCATTGGGGGCTCATCCCGGTACACCTTAACTACCACCAGCTAATTCCTTTGGAAAGCTGTTTCTAAGCTACAATATCAAAAACTATAATTATGTTATCAGAACAAAGCTCACATTTGTGACGTATCAGAAGGGGAAGCATTTATAGCACGTTGAGATGTTAAGATGTTTCTTTTTAGTTGCAACAATTGTTAATGTATTTATATAACTAAAAGCTGAGCTTTTCTGGTCATATTTTAAAATTGCTACACATTGCGTTAGCAAAGAGAACATAAGCAAAATGCGAAAGTCGCCCATTGAGGGCTACAACATGTGCTGGAGTGCCTCCTTGGGAGCCAAAAAGCATGCTAAATTGTCCTCTATAGTGCTGAGGATATTCTATATGTTTACTTTTTTTACTTTCCACCCCTGCCCTTCAAAAAGTCTGTGCACACCAATAGTCTAAGAAAATACTTTTTTGATTCCTTTTAGCTCCTTTATTGGGAACCTCATGAACTCCCTATGCTACAGCAAACATACAGGCTCATTTTCTACTTCCTTCCTTACTGCCAGCATTATTTGGACAGCACTTATCATAGTGACCATCAAAGAGACATCTTTCACCAGTCTCCTTGACTTAAAAACACGCTGTACTGATACAGACAAACTACAATGTTCTTAAACCCTGATGTGTGGTTTCCAATTTTGTTAAATGTTTTGTTGAGATTTGTGCTGATTCTGGGTATTTAACTGGTCTATTGAGTGTATTCCTCCCTATTCAACTTTAATATTGGAAATTCAACCAAAGCTAAATATGTTGGCTCAGTGGTGCTACCAGAACTGTACCTTTTTTTGTCTTTTTCTGGCACATTGCTACTTGCTCCTTCAGAAATTGCTTTCCTTAAAAGAAGTCTATTTTAATATGTCGTTTTTGATTATGGATAACTAATATATTGGCAAGTTAAGCCTAATGAATGAATGGATGTTAATGTTGAACAACATTTTTGTTTAAAGGAAATAGAAACGCAAAGAGAAAAACATGAAGAGCAGTTCGAAATTTATTTTAAAATAAAAAAAAACAGCAGTCACTAAGAATTTCAGAACTTTAAAAAATAAGTCCTTCTTAATAAGAGTCTCTCGTATGGTTTTATGATATAAGAAAGTTTCTAATGGCCTCAAACGAATGAGTTTTGTTTTATTTTTCCAAGCTGAGCTGTTTTTCAAACACACTTTTTGTTTTTTATTTATGTATATATATTTTTTTTCTTTTTGCCTCTCCATTATATTTTCACAGGGAAATGCTAAATAAACAGTTCTTTATATCGCACATTCGACATTAAGAGCTTCAGAGTGTATTTTTTAATAATTGACAATGTAAAATAGATGCAGGCTTCCGTCCACACCTCCCTCTGGTTTGACACATTATTCACAGTCATATGACTTCTATTTCCTGGCACTGTCAACTCGCCTGACTGAGCGTCTCTTTACTGTTTTCATTTCTCTTCGGCGACTGAAGATTCAAACCCTGCTGCCGTCATGTCCCGATATGCTGCATTTGTTTTCTTTCTCTCTCTCGGAGTCGGTACGTAATTTGTTTTTTTTATTCCTGAAATAGTAAAAATAAAGAAAGTTGTGATCGGTTTCTCAGAAGTGGCGTGATTAAACTTGTGGTACACTCCAGGCCTTCATCGGTTACATTTAAATAACTGTTGAAGATATATTTTTTGTTGCTGTCACTGGTTTATATTTTGCATATGTAAACACTTACATAAAAACCAAATTAAATGTTTTAAAGATGTCGATGCTGGTTGATAAAACGCAGTCGTGATGTTTTGCAGCTGTAGCTTCGTTGCTAATTGTTACTACGTCAACGTAAATCCCTCTCAAAAGCAAAAAGCTTCTAATTACATTTAACAAAATAAAAACAACCCTTAATTATTAAATTCATACGTAACACAGACTTCCTTTAACTTAACCCCCCTAATACAAATAAACAGTATTAATATGAGCTAATGTTTGGAGTAACTGATGTTGGCTAACTTAGCCGTTAGCTGGCTTACCTTACCGATGAGGTAACACTTTTTTCTAGGACCTTAAGCTCGACTTACAGGTATTCCCCTAAACGTTCTTCTCTTATCTGTTAAGAAGGTAAAGAATCCGAGACAATAAAAGAAATGACTATTCAAAAAACTTCCCTGATCAATCTTACATCCTCAAAAGACTCTTTGCTGAACTAGTCGAATTAATATTAGCATCTTTTCGCTTCATGTTAGCAGCGGCTAAGTTTTATGTTTTTGAGTTGACCTTTATTTTATTGCACTTACGCAGCTGTGTTCCATATAAATTTAAAAGAGAATTAAAATAAAGTTAGTGATTTTTGAAAACATCAGTGCTTCTGCATGTTATAATCTGAAATACTTCTTTAAGTCTCTCAGGTTGCATAAAAAATGTCGTCTTGAGTTATAATTTTTCATTCTTTATATTTCCAACCTGGAAAAGAGTATTGTGTATTATTTGAAACGACTAAAAAACAGAATTATTTTACCTTGACACAAACTGGAATATGGTTAAATCATGGCTTCCCTTTAGTTTCTGGGATTTATAGAGCTGATCGTTTTTCTTATTTTGTTTTTGTGCCTTCTTTCAGCCAGCTGACACCTAGTGTGCAGCAAAATGTGGGGAAGTTGTAGTGCTTTATTGGTAGTTTTTCCTTGTAGCGTGGAAAAAAAAAAACCCTTGAGGGATTTTAAACCATAGAGAACTGCTGGGTGTTTTCAAACCTCAACAATCACAGTTGTAAAATGCAGCTTTATAAAAAATGTGTTGTAGGATATAAAAGAAATATCCCACTACAAATGTTAACATCAAAGCTACTTCTATGGATCTCATTTCTTTTTAAACTACCACACTTTTAATGTAGCAGCACAGAGAAACTGGCCTTGGATCTGTTGTTCAGGAAGTTTGTAGTGTCATATGTTTTACACTTTGAGTCAAAACAGCCACAGTAGGAGTGACTGTTATAACCACAGCTCCTGTCACTGACAGAACATGCAAAAGTAAGATTAATGGCCAACATCGAAAGATTAATTTAATCAAATATATTGAGTTTCCTCCAAAATAACATGCTAAATTTTAAATACAAGGAGCTGCTGTAAGACAGCTTGACTTAATATGTTAGAAAATGGATTTCTGCTTACTGGCAGGTGCCCTAATTATTCAATCTTGGTCATAAGTTAAATCATTGTTGCAGCTGCTTCTGATTGTCCCACATTAGCTCTCATGTGACTTCTGTTTTGGCTCTGGCTTCTGTACAGAGAAATCCCTGCCCAGTCTCCACCTGACCCGCACAGTAAACATCTCAGCACTTTAAGAAAAGGGTGATAATCATGTGGGATAGTTTGAGTGTTTAGGGTTTTTATATGTTTATGCTTACTGGAAATTTCTGTCGGAGTCTGAGTTGATGACAAAGCACAATGCTAAAGCCTTATCAGTTATCTAAATGGACCTTGTCCTTTCTGTTAACCTGTATATGGGGGATTCAAGGTGTGTTATCAGTGGACTTTGCCGCAGCTGCTGTGCAGATTACTTTTTAAACCAGTTTAGCTTTCACTCTGATGGCTTTAGAGTCCATTTTTTTATTTTCTTTTTCCACATATGCTGCTCACTTAAGCAAAGAGACTTAAATATTTGTTGTTAGTCTGATGGTTCTAATTATTTAACACACTGAAGCCAACATTCAGGATGTAGTGTTTGTGCTCTTCTTATCTCTCAAACCAAACTGGAGCTCTAGGGACATTTTGTAAATTTTATATGATTTTTGAAACCAACTTTTGAACACTGTTCAGCTCTGTTTGCTTACGAGATCATGCGAAACTCCTCAAAACAAACGGTTTTCCGTCTGTGTTGTCTGTCGAGCTGCAAACGGTTCCTCCATCTTTTCCTGCCTATTCTCAAATGGTCAGAGCTTTAGTTCCCTTTACCTTCTAAAGGAGAAGAAGTAGTACAATAAAAATAACTCGCACTTTCAGAAACGCATTAGGAAAAAGCATTAATTTTACCCCAATCTGTTCCCACAGGGAAAATAGCTTTTAAGATGCAGTAATATTTGCACCTCTATTATTTTAATATCAGTCTAACTGATCCCTAATGTGGGCTGCAGATATCTTTTGGCCAAATCTTAGTTTTGGTTTGAATAAAAATCAAACATTTACTGTTTTTATTTTTCTGAATTATAAGTCGCACCAGCCATAAAATGCACAATAAAGAAGGAAAAGTCATACAGAAGTCGCACTGGAGTATAAGTCTCACTTTTAAAAATAAAATCCAACACCAAGAGCAGACATGTCCCATGAAATCTTCATCCTCTGTGTCACTTTTAAACTCCTCCGCAGTAAAAGATGCAGCGCTTCCTCTTCTTCTTTTTCTGTTTTCTTCATGTCAATAAGAGTAACCTCTGCTTTTCACCAGCCCCTTACAAGTTTTCTCACCAACTCCAAGCTTTCTTTCTGCTGCTCGATTAACATTTTCGGCTGCATATTTTACTATCTGCAGCTTGTAATCCTCAGAATATGTTTTTCTTTTCGGTGCCATTTTATTTAAGCCCTCTCAGTTTTTTTTTTTTTTTTAAGTTATCGCCAATGTTAAAGTGATCAACAAAGGTCCAGAGCGCCCTTTTGCAGTTTAGTGTGAAAATAAGTGTGAAATGATATAATAACGCTAAAGGGGGAGCAGCGATGCATGTCCTTCATGTGATCTCAAGGCATGGCTGTAGACTGCACTAATGGATCGTATCATGCACATATCAACTGATGCAAAGGAGAAAAAAAGCATTGTTGCAGTCTGCCTCTAATTACCACTGATAATCTTTGAGATGCTTCTGCTGCCTGGTTGCCAACCACCTGTGGTAAAGTCCACTGATTGAACAGGATTTTTCCACAGGAACATACTCGTTTATATTAGTTCACAGCTGACTGTGCATGTCGGAGCAGAAACTAGGCAGAATAATGAAAGGAGCCGTCTGTTGACCTCCTAGGACTGGATTTTGAAAAAGCTTCAATTGACAAACTGGGTAAGTCAGAGGGGAAATCCTGGTGTTTGGAAACTTTTAAATGGTCAACCAGTCCTCAGGCTCGACACAAATGGTGTGTTTATGGTGGAATGGGCTTTCTGTGATCCTGAAAGCTGATAATGTAACATAGTGAAACTGATAATGTGTAGCTCTCAGGTTTGGCTCTTTATATTATTACTCTGGGACAGCTCCCATCCAATCTGTTCGTAGAGATGAGGGACGTTCGGCAGAACCTTCAGAGCTGATATGACAAAGTGACACCTGGTGCCTGCCTACCAAAGTTTGCTTCTTTTTATTGTTTTTTTTAACCAATCAGAGAAACACATTAAATAGCAGCAGACGCTTTGAGAAACCACAAGAACTTGCACTTAATCTTGTTCTTTTTCTTTCAATTATGAAATCCTGGGTTCTGTCAGACCTCTGTAGAAGCAGCTATGTCTGCTTCCTGCAATGCCATGTTTATTTTGGATCAGCTCTTGTTTTCATCACGGCTTTAGGTCTCACCTCAAAGCAGAATACTGCAGCGTGATTGGCTGACCTGTTTTGGCCTCAGTCTCCATTGGGTTAAGCAGGACGGATTCTGGTGTGTTTTTGTATGCAAAAATAGAGTAAGAAATCAGCTTGGAGGCAAAGTTCAGAGAGCATCAGAAGAAAAAAACCCAAACTCTTGGGTCTTAACTTGTTGGACTGATCCTTAAGCATAATGTCTTCAGAAAAAATGACAGCGTTCATGACTCGACTTGCCTGTTAAGCATTGGTTGTGGCAGCATGTTTGGATGTTGTTTGATTCAGAAAACGGGAGATATGAAGGCAAGAAGACGGTGGCAGTTTATGCTGTAGCATATTGATGACGTGAAGCGAATTTAACCTCAGTGGTCCGAGGACAGCCCATCAAACATTGATGGGAAAATCCTAAAAACAGCGGCGCTCATCTATAGGGAAGATCTGCTGAGAAGAACTGGAGAAAAATATCCCAAAACAGATCTAAGCATTTATAGAGAGGTTCAAGAAGACTTTAGGCTGGGATTTCTTTTAGAGATATTTAAAATGTGTACTAACTTTGAGGGCAAGAAAATGCTAAGTCTGTAATGTAAAGAAATATGGACAATTAGTGGTTTCCTAATCTTTTTCAACCAAAGTAACACAGTTTGTTTCTTCTCAGTTTCCCAGTGGTCCAATGGCATCGAGGTGAAAGTCCAAGATGAGGGCAAGTTGTGTCTTTACGCCAACCTGACGCTCAGCTTCTCAGTCACCTATGAAGCAACTGAAAATAAGGTGGGTGTCTAGCAACAGGAAACACGTGAGTTTTTTTTTCCACCAGTCTTCTGTTTTACAGTCCTTTTAAATGAAATAAGATTTCTTTATCGCCTTTGGATACAGCAAACCTACACGGGTAGATTCAGGTGAGCTCCACAAACAGTTTACCAGGTAATAATAATAATTAAAAAAAGCTAAATAAAAGTAGTCACACACACCAAGCTTAAACATGTTCAAATGTGCGGTAAATGCGAGGAGTACTACAGCTGCAGTTGCTTCTGAAATAAAACAAATCCAGTTTCCAGCGTCGTATATCCTCTTATCATCCATCCGAACCATGTGTTTGTCACATCACTGAGGAAGCTAGAGTCTTCCTGAATGGGGGGGGGGGGAATGGGGGAGGTTGTGACAAAAGCAAGCAAATTCTTGCTATTCAGCATTTCATTCAGCACTTTTCCCTGATGTACATCCTTCGCTTGTTCTGTCAAATCATTTCACTTGGTACATTTTTGACAAATGTTAAAAAACAAAAAAAACTCACACCTTAGTTGTTTGAAAACTCTCCATAATCATTAAATGTCTCTCTTTTTATTTGGTAGGAGGTTTTAAAAGATGTTTAAAATCACTTATGATTCATTTTTTTTTAGTAAGTTGCCACAAAGAGCCAGTTTGAGAAAACAAGTTTTAATAGAAATAGTTTATTTCGGGTAGTTTACAGCTTAGTAATTTATGCTGTGGGTCTAAACAGCATTATTGCTCCTCTTTGCGTCAGTGGGTTAGCAGCACTCCCTTTTTTTAAGAGCTGTGACTCCATGATTCCTTTTTATGGGGCCTTACAGTTGTTGTAAAACATGGCGGCAGCATAAGTAGCCGAAAAGTTACTATCATTATCATGATCAAGTTATTTATAAAGTGCTTTACAAATCCAAAAGGAAAACAAAGTTCTTTACGGATGAATACAATCTAAACGAAAAGAAAAGGGAATGGAAGAAGCGCTAATCAATATAACCCAAGTGTGGCACGAGAACAATAAAATCGGCAATTAAAGGCAAAGAAGAAAACCAGGACTGGCTTAATGGACTGGCATAAAAATCGACTGAAAAAGGATTGGTTTTTAAAAAGAGATGAAAAATGGTCTGAAGTTCCAGCAGACCTCTGAGAAAGAGGGAGGCTCTTCCGTGGCTGAAACGGCTCTCCTCCTGGTCACCAGTCGAGTCCTGGGAGCAGCTTCTTATCTAAACGTCTTGGAGATCTACTGGGGACATGTGGATGTAAACGCTCATTGACATAAAGAGGAGCCAAACCAGTTGGTCCTTTTGAAAACTCAAATGAAAACTTAAAAAACAGAAAAGGCAGGTTTGTGTGGACGTCATTTATTTCCTGTTAGCAGGTTAAGAGGAGCCTGGTTAATCGAACTTTAGAGGGATTTGCTGTAGTCCAGTCTCTGATAATAACAGCTGGACTGATCCACTGCACCCTAACCTGTGAATATCTGAAATATTCAGGCGCTCTTGCAGCCGAATGGAAAAAACGGGAGTGAAAAGTATTTTTGAAAGTGTCAGTTGTCGATCAAACGTACCGATTGGCTCTGCATCACACAATGCAAACGGCGATATGTTTTGCAAAGTGTAAAATATTTTCTTAGTTTTGTGTGGAGTTAGAGGCTGGTCTCTTATGATCCATTTGCAAAAACAGTCGGCCACGTTCTCTCGCTGCGGCGGACACTCTGCAAATGTTAGTTTACCTTTTAAAGAACAAACTATTTGGAAATGAGTCTGAAGCAAAAGAGAACTGCATGATCTGCATCAGCGACATTACTTCTCTGCTTCAGTTAATTAGTGACATAAAGATAAGGCATCATGTGCTGCTTTACTCTTTGTCACATGTCCAAACAAATACCTCATAGTTTCCATTAGCATCTTCTAAACTATTGATAGAATATTGAGAGAATTAAAATGCACTAAAATATAATTGTTTTAATTTCTGTAGGCTAACATAACAATTCAGCCATTTGATTAGAAATGAGGCCAAGCATAGTAGGCTTCCTCTACGCTACGTGTGGCAGATGTTTTAACAGCTGTATTTATAAAAAAATCAAAACAGCTAAACTTTAAGAGCTGCATTTAATAGCGAACTTTTTTATCTTTTTTTTTTTATTATTATTAGATAAAAATGCTTTGATGAAAGTGCATGTTTGCCTCTGATGATAAAACACAAGAGGTCCGAGTGACTGAGCTGGTTTAGACCAATGAACAAGGAAGTTTATCAGGCAGCAAAGTCCAACAGTTAGTTCAGTTTAGGGAACATCTGACTGTATCTGTTGACGGAAAAGCCAGAATAAACCAACAGATTTCACAAAGAAGTGCAACACCAGAAAAAAATCCCGGCTAATTTAAAACTTGATATACATGAACCACAACGTGATAAAACAAAAAAAGACTATATGGACTCTACATCCGGACTGATTTAATGAACTCGTAACAATCGTAAAATGATGTGATGACTGTTCTCTCTTTCAGAGCAAAACCGTTTCATTTGAGCTTCCTGATTCTGCCTCGTCGACTGGTAGTAAATGTGACGAAACGAGCTCCATTCTGCTGCTCAGTTTTGAAGACCGACACTCCTGGAGCGTTAACTTCACCTTGAAAAACAACACCTACCAGGCCGACGTCATAACCTTTACTTACAATCTCAATGACTCCAAAATCTTCCCAAATTCTTCAGCCAACGGTAACTTCTATTTTCACTTCACAGTTTGAAAAAAAAAAAAAAAAACCTGCTTAAACAAGCACCTTTGTGACTTGGAAAAAATAATCATCTTTCCTTGCTTGCAGCGACCGTATCTGTGACGGTGAAGCCTGACATCGCCGATGTCGGCTTGGACACGTGCTACTCCTGCAAAAGTGAAGACAAGATCGCAGCTTCTCCAGAGGTCAACATGACTCTGTCGAACGTGCTCATACAGGCTTTCGTCGTCAACGGAACCCAGAGCGAGAACTGTAAGGGCAGAAACAGACACTCCTCCCCTCTAGGGTCTTTGTCCCTCATGTCAGATTCTGATTCATCCTCTTCCTTTTTACAGTAACCACCTGCGCCGCAGATTTACCGACAACTTCCACTGTTGCTCCCATCACCAATGTAACCACTGTGGCTCCGACTACAAACGCTACCACCCCAGTGGCACCGACCAACGCCACCACGACTGCTCCTCCTACCACCCCAACACCCACTCTCCCCACTCCCACCACTGGGAACTACTCGGTCAGGCCTGATGTGAACAGCACGGCCTGCCTGTTGGCCAGCTTTGGCCTCAGGATCGGTTTCAAACAAAACGAGGTATCTTCATTAGCACAGGCATTTGGCTGCAGGCTCTGAGCGACGTTGATTCTCTTACAACAGAGCACTGATTTGTTCCAACTCTTATTTTGTTTTTGTTAGAAATATCAGGAGGTGAACTTTGAGCCTCCATCTGAAGCTTCTGGGACGTGTGGAGTGAACAGCAGTGAGCTTCAGTTGGCGTCTAAGGATGTCACTGTTAAGCTCACATTCGCCAGCGTAAGTTTGTGTGTGACCAGAGGGATAACAAACAGAGTGAACAAGTAAAACAAGCTTAAAGGAAGATACCACTATAATGGCTGTTTATTTGATGGATTGTTTCCAGATAAATTAATTACTCTTTTCAAAGCAGCATAGAGATTCTAATTTTTAACGTTGTTTGTTTTTGTTTTTTTTACAGAAAATTATAATTTTTTTTTTGTACAGCACAGGTGTAAAAATATGAGAACTTCCCAGAATAAAACAGGAAGTGAGAAGAGATGAATTATAGATGGTCATTAAAACTTAACGCTGGTTAAAGGAGAAGTTATTTGAAGAGTTTACTACATGTTAACCGTCAGACATTATTTGAGTTTAAAAAAGATGGAAGTTTGAAAAAAGATAACATCTCCAATATTGTCTTTTGCTTTGATAGGATTCAAAGAAATTCCGCCTGCAGGCCATAAACGTGAGCATCAGCACAAGCTCTGGTAAATAGCTGCAGTCTGCCGGATCAGTCTTTATTTATAAAGCTCTGTTGCTCACAAAGTATTTCACAGGTTAACTACGCGCAGCAGGTGATAACGTCAGTGCTGGGTTGTCTTTGTCTCGTCTTCAAGGTGATTTTGTTCAGGGAAGCAATAACCTGAGTCTGTGGGAGGCCACTGTCGGCAGCTCCTACATGTGCAACAAGGAGCAAAACTTCACCATCTCTGACCTGCTCTCCCTCTACACCTTCAGCCTGCATGTGCAACCGTTTGGAGTGAAGAACGGCCTTTATAGCACAGGTCAGTGTTTTTCTCTTTTTATTCTTCTATACTGACTGGGTGTGGGCCAACACAGGTTCACTTTTATTTATTTTTTTTTTTGCATAAGCAAAGAAATGCATTTAATATTAGAAATTAAATGTAACGTTACTTTTCTATAACGTAGTCTTTACATTCCTGTGACTTTTTGACATTTTGTCATTTTAAAACCACAAACTTCACTTTATTTTATGGGGATTTTATGTCGTAGAACAACAAAAATGTACAAAGAATTGTAAAGTAAAAAACGGATCTTTTTTCCTTTTTCTTTGCCACAAACTTCCAATTTAATCTCCGGTCCTGGAACGTTGCTACCGCTAGCTAACACAATGCAAGGCTATTCTCTGTTTAAGTGGAGGGCCATGTTTTTGTTGATTAACGCTTTTGTTGTTCTTCATCCAAGGCCGAGATTTAATAAAACACTCTACTAATTTCATGCGCTGGATTTGATCTAAGGTTATAGTCAAAAAAATAAAATAAGATCCCAATAAAATAGACTGAAGTTATCTGGGTGGAACAGAACAACATGTGAAGAAGTCAGTAAGGTGTGTTTAGCAGCCCAGCTGTGAGTAATGATGGTATAACTAGTTCTTTTCTTGCTGTCTTATTCTTAAGTTCTGATCTTAGGAAAAAGAAAAAAACCTCTGTTTCCACCAGCTGACTCACTCTCCTTTTTATCTGCAGCCCATGAATGTTCACTGGATGACTCCAGCATCTTAATCCCAATCATTGTTGGCGCTGCTCTGGCTGGCTTGATTCTCATTGTAGTGATCGCTTACGTGATTGGTCGAAGAAAGACCCATGCTGGATATCAGACCCTTTAAATCCCTCTGTGCATTTGTTCCTGAGTTTGGTCACGGGGTTCCCAAGCCTGGTCCTTGGGTTTGAGCTGGCAAATGAATTTAAAATCTCAGCTTAAACGCAAAGTATTATGAAAAAAAAACAACCTTTAGGATCATTTGGTAATAAAATAAGTAAAATAAACCATATGAGCGTTTTTTTTTTCTTAACAGGGCCTCCAATGACTTTCATAACATTGACATTTGTTCAAAAACACATTGCATGTTTTCCCCTCAAGGACCAACCTTGTTTATCCCCATAGTCGTTTTTTTGTTTGTTTTGTTTTTTCTTTTTTTTTAATCCTGTTTTCTTTTCCATTTGGCTTTTTGTTATTCCTGCAGTTCAGGTAAACAAAATCACACCAAACCTTATTCTCTGCGTGCAAAGATCCCTGACCATTTATCCTATCTGGTCAATGGTTTTTACACCAATGTTCACCTTTATAATCCTACACTTGCTCAGCACACCCCCTCATTATTTTATTGTTCTTTTTTTTTGGGTTTTATTTTTCATCTAAATTTATCAAATCAAGAAACTTAAGCTGCTTTCTGTTTTTATTCCCAGAATCTCACTAACATGGATAAATCAAGTTGGGTTTTTGACCCGTTTTATTCCCTGTAGATCAGAAGAAATCTTGGAAATTAGTTCAGACTTTTAGGCTCTGATCATGTTATAAATGCAATGTCAGACTGTGTGTGTTACTTTACAGATATTCTCTCATGTTGAGCATCAACATCAGGCAGTTCTAGTTCAGATAGAAACAGTCGCTTCAGCGTCGGCTAAAAAGTGCAAACCGAAGGAGTTCATAGAACTGCGTGATGAAGCTAATTAATTAAACCTGTGTGAATCGTGTTTTCCTGTTTGCACACACTCCAACCAGAGCAAACTAGGAGGTGAGAAAAGAGCCTTTAACAAATGGTGGCATTAGAGATAGAAAAGGGAAATTATTTTTGTCACTTTTAACGCAGATAATTCTGAAATCAGGATATTTGCATAGAAATGCACTAAGAGAGTTTTTACGTCGCTTGATGTCAGATGATCTCAGCTGGATAAGACGACGTCTGCGGTCCTGAAAACTTTTATTTAAACAGTAACAACCGTTTAAAAGTAAATCTAAATGAAGCTTCAGAGAAAAATCACAACAGAAGCAGTTTTACTGCTGCTTAGCAAAAAACAAAACAAAAACGTTTGTTTTAGAGCACCACCATTGTGGCCTTTTCTGGATTTTTGCTTTTGTCTTAATAAAATTTTCGACTATATCACATCGTTTAATGAAAAATGCATTTAAAAAAAAGAAGCAGAATGTGCTGCAGGTTGTTGCTGAGATGAAGCGATCAGGCTCTTCGTAGCTTTAACAAACTTAAGATTGAGAATGGAGAAGTTCTTGGCTGTGATTCCTTGAATAAATAAATGAAAAGAAAAAAAAAAAACTACTTTAAGCTTTTGGCCTTCTGATTTCCCACTGGTGCATCTCTAGCATTATTTTTTGTCATTTTTGTACCAACTCTAAAGTAAAGCCTGTAACCTTTGCCGTTTTGCAGCTCAAAGTCCTGTTAACCTGTAGGTTTTATTAATTTACCACCATGTGTGTTCAAGTAATCCCTTCAATTTTCAAGTTTAAAAAAAAAAAAGGAGCATATTGGATCCGAAAAGATTTTCAGGACCCGAGGCGTCGGAGATTTTAACAGTTTCAGGGATGGTGACCTGATAGCGACAAGGTTGTAGCTGTGTGTTAGTTTTAGCAGAATGCTGTGTGATAAAGTTTGCTTTCCCATGTTTATTGTATATGTGTATGAATAATTGCTTTTAATCAAATATGAGCTTTGAATTTTTTTTTTTTTGTTTGTTTCTGCTTGTGAGTTGTGCTGTCTTTATGTAAAAACAAACAAACCGTGTTGCCTTTACTTATCAAGATGGTCCAGTTTCACCAACAAAGGTTTGAACTGGACTTTACCTTCTGACATCACACCACTCGTTAATATGGTTTGTGCTTTTAATTAATCACTGACACTGGTGTGTTAAGTTAAAGCTGCGCATCTTTGAAAGGGAATCTGTGCTTCAGGACCGTCTCTGTTATGTTTTTTTTTTTCTCTCAACGCTCTCTGCTGCATTACATCTGATTTGTTTGTCAATGAAGCGTCTTTAGTATTTTCAATGGAAATAAAAATGTTTTGAAAAAATGTAAATACGGGATTCCCTGTTGTTGTTCATGCTTTTTAACAAACCTCTCTCCCTTGAGGTCAGTAAGACATTGACTTGTGTGCTCTCTTCATTCCCGTCTAGCTGAGGATTGCCTGGCTGATGAGGAGAGCTACATTATTCCCATAGCTGTCGGAGCTTCCCTGCTTGTTCTCGTACTTATTGTTCTGCTGGCTTATTTCATCGGGAGGAGGAGAAACATGGCGACGGGCTACCAGTCTTTCTAATCTTCCTTTCCTCGTTCAGAGTTCTCATCCACTGCAGAGGGGGGGGGTCGCTGTCTGTTTAACTCACTGCTTTTTCACTAATTGGTGTCAAGAAAAACCTCATTTCAGTGTTTCTGTGGTGTATTGGTACTGATTGTTAACTTGTGGGCTTTTATTTTGGAAATCCTTTCGTTACTGAACCTCGCACTGCAGATTAGCTTTGAATAAAGACTGGAAACACACTTAAACTACTCAAACCTACTGAGAATTACTGCGATCTTCTACCTTATGACCAGTGAATCCGATATAAACACTGAGCTCATCAGTTCTCCAGAAATTTTAATCAGTTTCATCCTACAATGTCAACAGCAGCTGTCTGTGCTGAACTGGTAAACTTTAATGTTTCCCAATGCTTCCAAATGTTTTCTCCGATTAAAGCCTAGATCAGATATTTTAGGCGACATTTCTGTGTGTTTTTGAGCATATAATTAAAGCAGTGCAAGGCTGCTGAATAAAAGCATCTAAACTTTAATAAGAGACCATCTCTAAGCCCGTTTGAAGATAACTGTCTTTCCTTAGTTTAAGCCGTTTCCAGTTTTTACACTCAGCTTTTGGCTTAAATTTCAAATCACTATATTTACGCATTTAAATTTCCCCAAATTGTACTGCATGCTATAAAATAATGTGTCCTTTTATGTTTTTCCTCTAATCACTACTGCATAACTTCTATTTTTATATGTTCTGCTTTGGCTTATTGTTTTTAATCTGCTCTCTAACCCAAAAACCTCCTAAACTTAGTTTTGTTTCGTACTGACTCTCTAACCTCCTGTCTGTCTATGTCTCTCTGTCCATCAGCTGAGGAATGCTTCCTGGACTCTGATTTGAGCTTTCTGGTGCCCATCGCAGTGGGCGTGGCCCTCAGCTTCCTAATCATCCTTGTGCTTATCTCTTACCTGATTGGACGGCGGAAGAGCCGCACTGGTTACCAGTCTGTTTAAGTCCAGCTCTCCTGCTTCTGCCTTTCCTCCCCTTTCCACTCTCTCTTCTCCTGGGGGGAAAAAAACAAACAAAAAAACAAACCCACACCTGCTCTGCTTCTCGGTGCATCAGAAAGCCTCCTGGATTTAACCCAGTTTCCCTCTAAGGCAACGTTTCCTTGCAATAATCTTTAGCTTCATTCTCACATCCAATTTCAGCATTTTTTTTTTTTTTTTTTTTTTCTGACAAGTGACTGAATCAATTACAAAAAAAATACTGATCAAAGAAGTATTGTTTTAATATTAAGTGCATGTTAACAATAGATTTATGGTGGTAAGTTAGCCCTCCACTCCCTCCCCCCACAGCTCCCTTACACTCTTCCTCCTTTCCTCCAACCCAGAGAGGCTTTTCCCCCTCGCTTCCTGTTCTATACTATAGTATTTGTGTAAATGAAACTTGTATAGAATGAATGATGCTGATTTTTGATGAATGTAAGAGCAAGCTTTTTTCTGAGACATCAGTTTTTCACAGATATTTTTTTTTAGCTTCCATGTCAGATGAAAAGCTAAACTTATTGCACAACGAGTTGCTTGGTTAAAGGGAAACTATGTAACACTTTACCAGCATTTGAAACACTTTTCTTTTTTCTGTTGTTGTGGTTTGACACTTTTTTTTTTTTCTTTTTTTTTTAATTTTCTTGAAATGCTCACATAAAACATGTTGGAAATTGATTTGATTAATGTTTTTACTTTTAATTCCGATGTAAAATAGCTTTTAGTTTAATTTACTGGAGTTTTTTTCCAGACATTTTCTGGCAGTTTAAGGAAGTAATTCTATTCAGATTGGTCCGTGCTTATGTTTGGTAATTAATTGTCTCACCACAGATCAGTTATAGAAGAATAAAAAAAAACAATTATACATGTAAAACAGGCTGTTGTTAGGGTCAAAAATTGAGCAAAATGTGTTTTTGTTTTTTCATAAAATTAAGTTCTCATGGCCCATATATAGTCAATTTAATTTTTTTTAAGTTTTAAAAGATTCATCTATTTGTGTTTTTTTTTTTTTATCATTATTAGTTTGTTTTAGGGTTTAGAAAACTAAAATGGGATTGAGCCATCAGGATTTGTTAGGAAAGGTGCCACCTTCAATCTTTTAAAATCATGTTTTTATAAATTTCATATAAATAAAATTGAGCAGAAAAACTAATAAAAGCTTGTTTTTCAGTATTTAGTCTGTTTTTTTTGTTGTTCTTCATTCCTGGTTTCTGATGGAGTCATCTGAGTACCAAAACAAGCACGGATTTTTATTTTTTCCCAGCTATGAGCGTTTTAACCCCACCTACTGTTTCCATGCCTTTCTGTTGAGCACCTTGGCTTTACTCACCGTGAGCTTGTCTCCATCTGATGAGGGAATGTGACACGATGGGCTTGTTTTAACACGAGTGAGGAACAAATTCAATAATAAAGTTTGGTTCTTGTTTTGTATCTCTGTTGTTTTGGTGTGTTTCCTGACGTTTGACTGAATTTGATTCGAAAGAAGTTATCTTGAACCCTAAACTCGTATTATGGCTCTAATGGTGCTTTGGACCTTGATCAGCTCAGAACCAGTGTCTCACACAGGCATGACTCCATCCAGCCAGAACCAGAACACAGATTCAGTCTGAATGATAAGTTATCTTTTTGTCTTAATCTTTGTAGATTTGGATGTAATCCTAAATATTTTTATCCAATAAAGTACAGAGCAATCATGAGCTCTTTAGTGCTTTAAAAAAAGCATATTTACAGATTTCTTCTGGTTCTATTTATTACAGTTAAATGATTTAGATCAGCAAGCTTTTTTTTTTTTTTAATCCACCAAAGATGATTGGAATAAAAACACATAAAACTATGTTAGGTCATTTTGATTTATTTGGCAAGAAAAGCTTTAAAAAGCAACTTGGCACTATTTGTTCATTTGGGTCAAACTCAAGGCCTTCATGCTGGTTCTGGTCTGCCGGGGCGCTTTAACCCTCCCCCAAGAGCCAAACATGGCGTAATGTCATAGATTGGTGGTTTATGTATTTAAAGTGGCTGAAGTTGATAAATAAAGCGCAGTAAAGTTATAATACCGGAGCACTGAGCTCTTTGTAAATGAAAGGATTAAAAGATTTAATTACACAGCTGTAAATGTTCCTTTTAGAAACGGAAAAAGAGTTTGACAGCCCTGCTCTAGTAAACAAATACCTACGATTAATACTTTTGGCTTTGAGTGACCATACTTAGGCCCGATCACCGTCAACCCTGTGGAACCACCTTCATTGGAACCAGTCTGACAACATGAAGAAGGCTGATGCCAAAAAGCAGCTCATCACCACCTGATGTCAATGAATTCAGGGAAAGGGGGGTATTATGGTGCATGGGGAAAACTCCAAACCGGGCAGGCAGGGGCGGAGCTAACTGATCACTCAACCCTCCTGTTGTCACCCTTACCAGGTAATTGGTTGTTTTCATCTGGACATTGTTCACCTCCAGAAAAAGCAGTTCCCCTGTAAACCAGAGATTGGCAGCAGTGATGCTCTAAAGTCGGATGTCCTAACTTAACATTTTAATGTCAAATGAACAAACGACATCCATCTTCTTCACATAATTCACTAAAGACAGACAACACTTTCATGAAGCCCAATAAATCTACATGCATATTTATACATCTGTACAATTTAATCATGATTAATATTCATATTAAATGGGTTAAGCTGTGGTTCTTTAAGTTCCTGTCAGCTTACAGTGCTTTATTGGCTCAATAACAAGAGTGGTCCAAGTGTAACAAGATACTGAATAAAAAAAAAATATAGGCCTATATCTGAAATATTTTAAAATATAACATGTTAAAAGTTAAATTTAACGGGTGGAAAAAAAATTGTAAAAAAGTAAGGTGCAGGTGTGCCCAGAGAAGCTAATGCACCAAAAGAGAACCAATTACTTTGTTAGTATCAAAGTTTTTATTAGAAATATACTTCTGATTTAAGCCAGTTTGGTGGTTAATAGAACATCTATTCGGCTGTACTGAAACTGAATTTCTCCTTGGGATTAATAAAGTACAACTGAATTGAATTGTGTTAATGAGGTTAAAGAACAAGACTCTGCCAAGATAGCAGCCATAAAGAACATGAAACATGAAAAAAATATGCTGCTGACTGGTGAGAAAAGTAAAACAGAGGGTTTCAGAATTAAAAAAAAAAGGTTAATAACACTGAAGATGTTAGTGAGAACAAGACAGTCTGGTGATAAAGCCATGTTGTCTGCTATCAAGGAGAGAAAACCTGAAAGGAGAATCTTTAGTCTACAGAACCTAAACAAGTTAATACCTCAATAAGTCAAAAGGAAGGTTTCAAGTGGCCTAGATAAAGTCCAGACTTAAATCTAGTCTAAACTTTAAATAGTTGATCTTATTTCTTTAAAATTATTACAATTCTTAGAAGCAAGCATTGGAAAAATATATTAATCTGTGCAAATACTCTTAAATTGTTTTTATTTCATTATTCTATTTGATTTATATATAGATTATTGTCTTTATAATGTGGTTTCATTGGTATAGCTTAAGATGTGTGCTGCAGACTTTCTACAAAAGTCCTCCTTGTCATCTTGATCTCAATTAGGTCTTCATCTGGTTAAAATGAAATCTGAGGCCTGGCATGGAACTAGGCTGGAAAAACTCATGTCAAATATTGCTATATTGAAACTTTGAGCCAAAGTTCTCAGTGGTGCAAATGACTCAATGCCACTTACAACAAAACACGTGAGGCTAGTAAACCGGTTTTTAGGTTTACAGAGCAATTACTTACCAGGAATGGTTTGGATTACTTTTTTTTTTCAGCAATGAGTACAATCATATGAGAAATAGATTTTATATTTCCTCAGGTTATCTTTCTCTAACAATGACATTTCATCTAGATCTGAAACATTTGAGCGTGAAAAAAATCTAGAAGAGAATAAACCTGTTTGATAGCTAATGAGCTAATGCTTTCTAACAGCATTTTATGCCTTTATATTTCCACACAATTATATATCACTATTCTTTCTACTTTAAATTAAAAATTCTTCTGCTTTTAAATAGTAGACTCATATATTTAGGTAGTTTATAGAAGATGTTGTATTTTAAAATTAAACAGGCTTTCAATGAGCATCATCTAATATTAACTTTTCAAATTGAAATCAGAAAATAAGGTTTTGGCTTGGATTTTGAATTCCCAAAAACTATTGAATGTTGTAATACAGGAGAGGATTCCCTGAAGGATGATCCAACTAACAGCTGTCTTTATGTTATATTTTCTGAAAACATAACTTCTATCCACTGTAGATAGAGTTCTTCTTTTCTCCACTTTTATTCATTTTAAGCTCACATGACAATAGGCTGACATTACTTACAGAAAAAAAAAACAAAATTAGTCCAAAAAATACATGCAAATATTTGATCAAGAACTCAATTAAAAGATAAGAGGAAATTCATCTGCCTGGAAGGAAAAACCTAAAAAAGTGAGTATTGCTTTAAAAATGAGAATTTCAACTTTCATCATCCAAACTAATATACATTGAATTGTTAGAAGGTCTATTCTTCTTAAAAAAGACCCTTCACATCAAATTTATGATTAATAGAAAGCGTGGAGTTTTATTTTGACTCAATAAAGAGTTTCTGGAATGACATTAATAGTTTAAATTAGAGTTTATGTTGGAAAACTACTTATTGCTGTAACAATAAATACAATATTGTTTTGTAGGATCCTCCTCCTATATATATATATATATATATGTGTTTAATAAATCAGTATTTGTGAACAGAAAGTAAAATAAAAGGACCAGTTATACATCATAATGTTGTCCTTCAATGATGAGTCTGGTATGCTATTTTTACGTTTTCAAAAAAGAAACATACACATATCATAAATTTAAAATACTGCTCTATTCAACAAAAAATAATCACTTATTTGCATTTATTATGTCATTTTTTTCTGTATAAGTACAACACAAGTCTTATCAGCCCCTTGCATGATAGTTCTTTGAATTCTTACAACTTAATTGAACAATATAATTCAAAACAAATTAGTACCTTATCACCATTAAAATTGTGCGAGAAAAAAACCCCATCATCTAACCTGTTGACATTTCTAAATTCCTATAGATGCTTTAAGTCAGAAATGGATTTGCATAGCCAGAGAAGTTAACTAATTGGGCAGAATTGAATTTAGTTTGGATTAATTTAGCTAATCATTTTAAAATCTGAGGAACTGAATTGTAACTCCCACTACGCAGCTGTTCGGTGCTCAGCACTGTCGCTGTGGGTGCCGACTCCCTGCTTCAGGTTCAAGAAACAACAGATGCAAATAAAAATTTATAAATCTAGTTCCTTATTTGTTTCACAGCCGAAGACATGGGTAAGATGAAGAGAGGGAAATAATTCAAGAAAAAAACAAAACAATAAAGGTTTCAAATATTTCTTCTCTTGTACATGTTCTCCTGCCTCCGTCACGGCAGCAATGTCTTTGCCTTACGCTCCGACCTCCAGGGTAAAGGTCACGCTGCCCAGGTAGCGGTCAGTGGGGGAATCGTTAATGATTCCCTTTCCGTTCAGTTTGCATTGAACGTGGATGTGAGCGTCCTGCTGCACTCCCATGAAACGCACAGCCACCACCGGTGAAGAGTAGTTCACCTGAGACCAAATAGACACAAACCACTCAGGTGGTTCACATTCCCAACACTTCTGTTATATTCACGGCTGTTATATCTTAAATCGTCACTTACATGTCTGAGCTTCCCGTAGTAAGGGTAGTACTTCATATCAAAAATGCTTTTAGGGAAAAACTGGATTTCTCCTAATGCTTCTGGAGGTCCTTTCTAGGAGAGAAAATCAGTTATTTTCCTCACCATTTCTCAGTTAAAGTGCTTTACAAAAATTTGAAGAACCCGGGAACATTTTCACATTTCGTCTCATCACAACCAGAAACTTTTATCTTTTTGTATAGGACTTGATCTTATAAACCAACAGAAAGTGAAGTGGAAGGAAACTTTACATGATTTTATATTTTCTTTATTTAGATGATGATGTATAGATTGCCAACAGATGCAACACCTTGTAGCATAAACCTTCATTGCAATTGATGCTCAGAGTATTTTGAAGTATAAATACCACATTTTGGTGGAATTTGTTGATATTATTTTTCTTGTCCATCTTCATAACAACTATCTTAAGTATAATCAGGTTTAAATGCAAACAGTTAATAAAGATTTATTTTCAAATCTTACCTCCGATTCTCCGTCTAACATCTTCTGCTGCTTCTAACGAGTCGTCTCCTGTGTTTAGCTCCAACCATCTGTCCTCTGCTAAAACATCTCCATAGTATGATGCTGCCAACATCCTGTCTGACACTTGGGATGGTATGGCTATAGAGTTAGTATTTAGTATTTTGCAGTGGTTGTAACCCATTTGAAATATTTTTTAAACAATAGCTGATGGTTATGCTTTCATAAATTCTTCCAACTAAAGTTTGGATCTGTGAAGAATTTATTTTTTTTTTATATATATACCATGAGCCTCTAGTCTCGTTTGATAAGCAAACCTCTCTTGGCCTAAGCTTTAATTTCAGTTGCATTCTGCTCTGTGTGCAGATGAGCCGCTCTCTTTCTTTTCTCTAATCCTAGGTTACAGATTGAACGATGCTCCATCAGATGTTTAAAGCTTAGTAATATAATCTAATTCTGCTCTTTAATAATTTTCTTCCTGACCTGTTTGCTTTAATTATCAGTTTTAATGATGCTGTTTGTTTATTCATGTTTTTATGAAACCCCTCAGGCCTCCACAAAGAAGGTGAGATTGAAATTTCTGGTGTAATTAAAAGGCACTTAAAGTCATCAGATCTTTATTTTCAGGAATCCAATGTTGAGGGAGGTGAAAACACTTTTGAAACGTTTATCTCTTCTAATTAATATTTCCTCCACTCCACAGTTTTATTCTTCATTGTGTTCTGGAATTACACTGATATTTCGTTTGTTGGAAGACAAAATGTGAAAACATTCGACGGATATGATACTTTTGAAAGACACTGTTTTTGATCAAATATAATTGAATGATTCCATGTCTTTCATACCTTAACACCACATGTGACATTTATTGGTTTACCCTGGCCAGGTAGGTAACCAAGAATCTGTGAAACAATAGGGTAAAATACAATTTAGCACAAAAAGCCAAAGATTTTCCATGTTTTATGTTTGCTTTTTGTTTTTGCACTGATAGTCTACAAGGTTTTTGTCTAAAACCGTTTTTTATGTATAATACTGATGAAATACGTAGACATCTAGTTTAAGACATTCTTTTTCACATCTAAACAAACCCGTTGTTAAGTTTAAAACCTAAAAGCATCAATAACAGAAATTCTGCAGAAAACAGACACGCAAACAATAAGGAGAATGATATCCTGAATCCAAATGGTTCAATGTGATGAGCTGTCAGGTTCAACTCTGGTGGAAACCAACTGTGAGGTCAGACACTGATGCTGGACAAGAAGGCCAGACTTTCAGTGTCTCCTCTAACTAGCTGAAAGCATAGAAACACATGGATGAAATGCATGAGTTGGTACACTGGTCTGCAACCATTTTAGACCAGGAAAGGGTCATGGAATTTATTGGGATATTTGAATTCAATGATTTAGATAAGTTGACAGATTTTGACCCTATAAACGTTTCTGAATGTTTTGTATGTGACATGTATATAATCACATTCTCAATAAACATTTTCAGGTTGTACCTCAGTTGGCCACTAGATGTCACTAATGTACAAAGACACTCTGTCTCGCACTCTTTCTACTGATCTTTAATATTAAGCTCCCTGCTTGATGTATACCACTAGCAGTGACTGATTCTGTCCTTACCCGGTTCATCCGAAGCAGGATGCATGGCCTTCCCTGAGAGTAGCCATAGTGGGGGTCCTGCAGCCCCGAACACTCCCCCAACCAGGAACGCTTGAACTGACACGCTTTCCGCTCTGCGCTCTCCTCCAGATCATCCTGCATGAAGTATGACTCATGTGTGCAGCGGATATTCTTCCTATCCTGAGCACCATCATTATACGCTGGAAGTGGAGAGTAGAGGGAAAAAAAGAAACAAAAGGGAAAATGAGAGAGGGATTCAAGGGGAGGGAGGGAGGCATAAATAAACCTTTGCAACAGCAAAACCCTGCCAGGCTCAGGCCTCTGGCAAAAGAAGCCTGACAAAAGATGGGTTTGAAAAAAATAAAAAACTGTACTGAATGGCTACCCTCTGCCCACAAAGAGGCTTCGCTTCCCAGCATGCTCTGCAGGAAACGAATGTAAGAAAAAAATTAGACAAAGGTAGAAAAAGATGAGGATTAAGACCCTCTGAAGTCTCTTTCATTTCAACAAACTCAACAACCTAAACGTTTAACGTCATCACGTCCAGACCGACTCACGTCTTAGGTACTCATCCATGGACCGGGCGTACTTCTTCCAGGATTTGCGGTCGGATGCGTTGAAGGCGATGTCGTGGCCCTCTAGGTGTGGGGCCATTGTCAGACCTGCCAGTGGAGACCCAGAGACAGTCAACTGTGCAGAGCACAATGAACGAGAAGAGACAGCGGAGGGGAGGCTGGAAGGTGGCCTCTGAGATAATGGGGGCTTATTTACCTGGTGGCATCACTCTGTCATTGAAGGTAGGGTGGTAGGGACTAATGGACCACATGAGGCAAAACAAACAGCCGCCAAACATGGCCGCCAGAAATGTATAAAGTGCAGCGTAGAACAGCAGGATGAGGCCTAGACAGAGAAGGGGAAAATTGTTACACAAGAGATGCGGGAACAGATTATGTTTGATCTGAACCAGGGAAATAATGAAGCGTTTTCTTTGTTTGTTTGTGTTGTCTGGTGTCCAGTTCCTGTCAACGATTATTACTGTCTCTAATTTGTTTATCAAGACATGAGAGGGGAACACCCCCACCCCTGCTGTCATGTCTAGACCTATAAAATAACCTCTCAAATATAATGACTCCCCCACAAATAAACGGTGAGGACTTTCTTTACTCTGTCATGTCGATTCAGTGAACAGTTTTAGCACAAATCTAACTAAATGCATCTTAAATCTAATAGGTTTTGCTGTTCATGCAGTTTTTACAGGGGACTAACGGCGGCCAGCCTTGCATCCCAACAACCACAAAGGCCTTTCTGTTTGAGCTCAGTGAGAAATCTCCCAGCTTGTTCTTTCACTCAGGAACACAGTGAACCTCCGGTTGCCATCGTAGTGAAGGTTTTTTTTTTTTTTAATGCAGCCATAGAGGCCCAGCCAGCTCCAAGGAACCCCAATCACCCCACTCTGGTATTGTATCCCATCTCGCACACTTGCCTCACAGGACACGCAGAGCAGACTTGAACTCAGGGCCTTTTCTTCAGCAGACACATGGGCCCCACTTCTCAACAAATGTGCACACACTGGTTATGTAGTTTCATTAAGCTCTTATTCCTCCCTGAAGGTGTTGCGGTTCGGTTTATCTGTTAAACACAGACCTTCTTGAAATGTTTTGTCTCCAGCAGTGCTGAGGAAAGGGGGACACTCCTGTATCACATGGCAACAAGAGGCTGCTCATCCACTCTGCATCAAAGCTATTAGTGTTTTCAATAAACTGAATGGAGAAAAGGAGAGAAAGGTGTAGTAATCATATGGCCAGAGATAAAAAAAAAGATGTTTAAAAAAACAGTTTAAAAAATCAACCAAATAATTTGTCATAATGCAAATTTGGGTTTTTTTTTATATTAAAAAGTTCAGATAAAAGTTTAGTACACATACTTTTTAAATAATTAGTGAAAATCACGTTCCTTTATTTCCTGTTGGACTTTAAACTACTAAATAACAAGTAGCCTGCAGGAATTTATTACATTTCAATGTATCACAGTCCTAAAAAGAACCATTTCATTATTGAAAATAGGACTGCAAGGATTCTTCTTTGAACAGTTTTCATAATCAATCAGAAAAAATATCCTTCTTTTCCTATTCAATAAATGTAGCTGAGAGCTCCCAATATTTTTCAGTCAGTGCACGGATCATCCAACAGTATGAACAATCTTTGCTTTTTCTTACAGTAATAGAAAAAAGAATGTAAAAGTTTTGTTCGATGCATAAATTATAACCTTCCACTTCCCTCATTTGCAGTAGGATTTAAAACTAAACTACTATATTTAACAAAAATCTTTTCCTGTTTCTTTTTTGTAATCCGACCTTTTTCACTTATCAATGTTTAAGAGATCAAAATACAGAAAAATATTGAATCGCCTTAACGGATAACATGAATTAATTTTCACTCTATAAATGAGTTACTTTGATGCACTTTGTTTTAAACTTAGAAAGAAAAAAAGGGAAAATGAGAGAGGGATTACACTAATGCACAAGTGGTGAAATTCCTGCATATTCTGGTTGAGTTAAAACTACTTATTCAGTTAATAAAGTAATGGTCAAAAATCATGAACAAAGACCGGAAGTCAACACTAGCCAAAGAAAATCCCCATCAGTGCATCTCTAAAGAAACACAACACTTGAGCACGTCTACATGTTCCACTGCAGCCGAGGGGCCTTGTGCATGTTCGGTTCAGCGGCAGGGTCGCCAAGGCTTTGGGAACAAAACTGTGGAGAGCATGGTAAGATTTAGAGGAATGTGATTCCTGGCCAATGCAAGGCCAAGAACAGTGTCCTCCCGCTGGGGACGTGTCCCCAGGCAGTCTGTTTTTGTCGTGACTCTCTGAATTGTCCATGCACCTATGTAAACATCAAGCATGAGGACACACACACACATACACACACACCCACGCACACACACAATAGAGGAACATTTCCCACTCTTAAATTATCTTTGAATGATGTAAAAACATTCAAACCCCATGCATCCTCTTGAGTTTGTTTACCATTAGTCATCTAGAAGACAGCTAACACTCTAGGTTCATAAAAGGAATAAGTTTTGCAATAAAACACAGAGCCTCTTATTGTTCAGCAACTCACTCCAGCTCTTGCCAGAGCGACCCATGAATTCGTTGGTCTCTGCATTCCACAGGTACTTCTTAAGGTCAGCTATCTTCTGGTGGAGTGTCCTCTTAGGGATCGGCCTGCGCTTCCACCTTTCGAAGTTCAGGTCCTCCTGCTCCAGGGGCTGATGCTCAGCCAGCTCCTCCTGTTCTTCCTCCAGTTCCACACCATGTTTGAGTATAACCTTGGGCGGCTGGTGGAAAGAAGAGAAAAAGCCCTCACCACACATGTTCCAAACTGCTGGGTTCTGCAGTCGACCTATTTTCTTTTGCAGCAAGGAAAAACTGGCATGCCTCCTGATCCGATTATAACTAATAATTTAAACTGCAAGACAGCGCTCCGCATGTTAATGGACATCAAACTGATGGTCCTGTCCCCTGTTTCTGCAAATTATAAACTCTCTGGTGACCTTGTGGCACTCGTTGGGAGAGCTGACCTCTGCTGGGCCAGACCCTCCTGCTTGGAGCAGCAGCTGCAGACAGCAAAGCTGGAGGGTCAATGTTACATCCAGATGTTACTCACTGACTCTCAGCGTCTACAGGCCAGGACACACAGATCCCAGAGGAAAAAGCATAGGATATCTAAGAGTGTCATGCAAAAGGCTGGTCATTGATTCGTTGATTGATTTATAACTTTTCTGTCGGTCATATTTAAATGGGAAACCGTGCATTTATTTAACCTCAGTACTTACAGGAGTTTTAATAAGCTTCTCAGTTCCTCCTTCTGTGGTACTGGGCTCCATATTCTACACATACAGAAACAGTATTTATTTAATCATTGGGGTTTAATCTATGTTTTAACAAATAAATAAATAAAAAATAACAATCTCTCAAAATAACACACTTTTTTATCAGAAAAAAAGCACATTTATCCACACGTATAATTTATTTAAAAGGGAAAGAACCTACCTGGAGTTTTCTTCTCAATAAAAAATGTTGATAAATTAATCGAAGAGCCTTCTTGACCGCTATAGAGTAATAATATTCGTCAAAAAATCTGCGGGAATTTCATTAGAAAGTTTTGGGCATGCAGAGGGGGGACCGGGTAGGGAGAGCCTCCTTCAACTAGGCGCGCATCATAGTGAATGAACGCTACACAGAGGAAACCCGGGGGTGGGATACAGAAAGCTTTTTTTGGGTCCCAGAGTGGATTTGGCAGCGGCTCTGAATCACAGCAATGCATTCTGTACACGCACCCAACCGCCATTGTCTAAAAGCTGGACAAGGAGACAAATAAAACCTGAATACAATATTTACAACTATTTCCAAGGTCGTTGTGTTTGTTCGTAAAATATTCCGTGCAAATAACTTTAATCACTACTATTTCATTTATCTTATTTATCTATATATTTTAATGGGACTAAAATTTATCATCAGGAGTTAAACGTAAACCCATAATTGTCGGTGCGTAATTGCGCACTTTTACTAAATGCATCAACTTCATGCAACTTATGGCAAACAGCCAGAGTTTCCTTCAGGTTCTTGTTGAAGGTTCATGTAGTCCTGATTCTATCTGTACTCCGATCACGTATATGTTTGTTACCCTCTTGTAAAAGTGGGAGAGGGGGACTCCTGAAGTTCTTTTACTTGCAGCCCCTTTACATGAAAAGAGTAATTGCGTCATGGAAAAATCCCTTGTTTGAGTTTTTCGCGGCAAAACGTGCGCACGTGTTAATGTAGGTGTACCTTTATGGTGAATTTAATGGCTTTGTCACAATAAAGTGACGAAAAAACACAACATTACAGCTTATCTGTTTCTTTTGTTTTTACTTTAGGAGCCTAACATCCCC
>JAUZNJ010055262.1:0-57410 GCA_034780135.1 Jordanella pulchra | reverse complement strand
CCATCCATCCATCCATCCATCCATCCATCCATCCATCCATCCATCCATCCATCCATCCATCCATCCATCCAGGACAGGATGCCAGTCTGTCTGCATCGAGTTTGCATGTTCTCCCCGTGCATGCGGGGCGTTAAAAACATACAGATAAGCCTAAAGTTATTGATACCTCTGATACATGTTGTTTTAAAGTAGCCAGATTTAATCAACATATTTTTACTGACTGAAATGTCAACACTTTGGAGTGACCTGGTCAGAGTAGTGACATGTTACTAATAGAGAATTTGTGAAGGGAGCAAAAGATTAAGGTGATGGCGTGGAGGGTTTCTTGCCTTGAAGATTTTGAGCTATTCA
The DNA here is from genome assembly GCA_034780135.1 of Jordanella pulchra. Lineage (NCBI taxonomy): Eukaryota > Metazoa > Chordata > Actinopteri > Cyprinodontiformes > Cyprinodontidae > Jordanella > Jordanella pulchra. The sequence continues at coordinate 57,059 of JAUZNJ010055262.1, read as the reverse complement.
CCCAAAATATATCATGAAAATATCATGAAAAACATACAGGACCCTGTCCATATGACGTTTTGCCTTCTATAGAGTGCCTGAAGAACAATCTGCTGTTAGCTGGGTATTTAGGGTGGATATCTGCTGAGTCAGGTGGTTTGAACTAGCTCGCTGTAATTTGAAAAGTTTGTGATTTAAAAAAGTGAATCTTTGCTCCTTTAGTTTCCACATTATAAATGTCTTAAAACATTTACCCAGCTTGTTTTCTAGAAATAAGTAGCTTTGAGTGTATTTTAGCTAAATGTTGTCCAAAAATGCCCGTGTGATAAGATAGATGGCATTTTGATTGAAGCAGAACTCTATACAGCTATAGTTTTTATTTATTTATTTTTTTTATAGGTATAGTGGGTTTGTTATATCATCTACAGCTGCAACTTGAAAAATGTCAATGAGGTGAATAGAAACTCTGGATTTATATTCTTATCCCACAATGACCTGAAGGACAGTCTTATCCCATGCATCACATACACCGTTTTTTTTGCTATTAGACCATTTCTTTTTTTTTTTATTTAATCCATTATTAGATGTTGACTCTACTTATTACAAACAGACTGTTTCTTTTCTGTTGTTTATTTGGTTGTTTTAGTAAAAACAACTCTGTGATGAATTTCTCCCTCCAATATACTGAAACTGCCACCTCCAGCTCCTGAATGTGATAGCTGCCTCCTGTTTCTCATTTGTCCCGTTTGACTGTGATTAATTGCACGTCAGACTGACCTGGTTCTTGTTCTAATGATGCAGTCATTACTAGAAGAGCACAGTCTGGCAGCTGCTCTCTTCTGTTGGCTGAAATCCTCTAATTTTTTTGTACATTTTCTCTTTTTTTATTATTTCTGATGGCATCATCCAGTTTGAAACAGTATGGCATCCATACTGGAAACCCATGGCCACCTTACAAAGAGCGGACTCCTCTGCATCCTTCTTATAAAGGTTTAATTCGACTGTTGCATTGCAAGACCCTGCACATTGTAATATTCACTCTACTTTACAAGGTGAGCCTTTTAATCACTGTTTACTTTAACTTTGCTTCTCATTTTACACTATAAACCAATAATCTCAAAGTTAGCAGGATTTTTTTATATTAATTGCTGTTTATTTGTTATATGGAAAAACTAAAATAGAGCACTTATTAGCTTGATGCACTAAAGGATGGTTGTTAAAGTCTTGGTATTTATAGTCAGACTTGTCATATTTGTATGATTTCCAGTAGACCAGGTAGAAAAACTCTGTAACCTTGTTTTCTGGTTGTGTTTTTATGTTTTAGATTTGGATGGATCACCAGAACATGTCTGAACATGTGCTATGCATGGTGCTCTACCTGATTGAGCTGGGCTTGGACAACCAGGTTCAAGACAGCAAAGAGGATGAGGTAATGACCAGTTTTATCTGTACAGCATCACCAAGACGTCATCCTCAGACTGCCTCATTGTTGTATTTTGATTGTTAGTCCCTAGTTGCTGTTTTGTCCTATTCTGTCCTCCAGCTTTTATTGCTTTTCTTTCTGTCTTCTTGATGAAGGAGCCTTGCATCGAGGAACACTGCCATGATAGCTGGTTCCCCGGCACCAATCTTCTGTCCAATCTCCACCACGTTATTAACTTTGTAAGGGTCCGGGTACCTGAGACGGCACCAGAAGTGAAGAAGGAGACTCCTCCCAGCACAAGCGCAGAGGCTTCATCTTATGGCCAAGTAAGTGTTGGCTCTGCAGAACAATGAGCCTACATTTACTTTTAGACAAAGACCCCAATATAAAGTTGTAGCTGTAATAAGCCTTCTTGTTTTTTATTTTTCTGGAAAATTTGGTGAAAGTAGGGCTGGGTGATCGATTGATCGAATTTTCTGTTTATGGAGATTAAACTTTTGAAAAACATTTTTTTATGTCGATTTTTTTATGTCGGTTTTTCCAACAATCCACTAATTGGGTGTCCAAAGCTAAAGATGACATCAATTCTGCACTTTTTGTTCTTAGATGTCTTATGACTGATCAGTTAACTCACTGTTTAATACCACTAGTGTCAAGAATGTATTTTCATATCTGTTATATAACATATACCAGAATGGATACAAGCTGGTCACACATGGAGCCGTTTTACAATCAAATGTTAGACAAGAAACTGTTAAAGGGCTTTACATTTAAAAAAAGGAAAGGAAATGTATATGTATGTATCTGTGTGTGTGTGTGGGTGTATGTTCTACATTGTAATTGCAATCTCGGTGCTTTATGAAATTTGAATGTGGCAAAAATAATGCTTTTTATTTATAATTTACTTGCATTTGTAGGTAACTAATTCCTAAAATGGGTTTTGGTGTCTTTTAGCTATTTTCACTTGTTTTATTTAAAATGGCCCCTTTTTAAAGGTTTAAGTTTTGAAAAAAAAAATCAAGAATCACCTCTTATCTCATTTTAAATAACTTTTTTAATGTAATAGAAGATGATCCAACTGAAGAGACTGAAGGTCCCTATGTGCTTTTAGAGCAGCAAGGAGACGTAACTTACAATACACGAGGCGTCTCCTAACAGCGCTGCTCCTGCAACTGTCTCCTGCAACTGTCTCCTGCTTTTTCACTTTTTTGGTGGATGGTAGTTTGGGGTCATTCTAACATTTTATCTGCTAAATCTGAAGTACTCTTGTTTTGCTCTTTCTGTGAAGCAGTTGAGTAATTTTGTAGAGGACGTGGCGTAAGTGCAGCCAGTCAGTTTTCCTAATTTCTGCTGATTTCTCGTTGTGTCAGAGACATAGAAGATCAGAACTAAACAAGGACTATGACGTCTCTGGCACTTGACTCTCAAAAAGAGCCCTGTTTCATAAAAGACGCACACCAGTAATTATAAGAAAGATTACTGTTTTATTAACCAATGCTATTAAAGTCAAATACATCTGAAAGAAGGACTTATTAACTGAAATTATGATGATTTCTTTTTCAAACTCAAACAGGAGTCCCATTTTCTGTAACCTTTACTAGTAATGAGGTAAATAATTAGCAAACACCCATAACAACAAAATTAGTTCTGGATATTGGTGATTATTGATCATAGAGAGGTTAATCTGCAGATGCTGCTTAGAAATGATCTTTAGGAAGGGATAAGAACCAATCCTGAGTCAGATCTCTGACCAGGGCTTTTATGTTGTAGTAATTGGATAAAAGCTCCTGTAGTGAAACTAAAGTGTACTCAGAGGAGGTCTGCAAAACCCAGCAACAGTTACAGACAGATCACTTGACAAATACGTTGACGTTAACATTGCGAATAGTTTAGGATCCGATTTTAATGCCGAATTACTCATAGTTGAACCAGATTATCCAAAATTGCCACTTCAAAACAGTCATCAAAAGATCTAAGCTATATTTTCAAACATTTAAAAATATATATTTTACAAGAATGGATTAAATACCAAAGTATATGGAAGTCCAATAAAACCAGCATCAATGGTCTCTGCTCAGATTTGGAGTATATCTTTATCATGTAAAATATGTAACCCAGACATGGTGGATGCGGTGCATCTTTATAGGAACCAGGTTTGGGGCAGATTTAACATCTCTTTAAAATCTTATCAGTGGATTTTATTTTTCTGTCATTTTTTTATGAAGCTTTTTTTAAACCGCCATAGTTTAGAATGTCACATAGACATTAGGATATTTCCTGTTTAAGCTTATTTTGCTGTGTTGTTGCAGAACTCCAGGCGTCTTTCAGGAAATTGGAGAGAGGTAGCTGTCTGCTCCCATTACCATGAAACAGTCTAATTACTTTAATAGCACTAGCACCAGCTGCTGCATTGGTCTCTCATCTCTGGTGTGGAAGAGTCTCTTTGCATGAGTTTGGTGGGTTGTGTTTTTTTTTTTTTTCATAGATTCCTGCCTTGGTGTGTTGAGGCGTGAATATAATGCTGCGCTTTAGCGGTTTCCCTCCCTGTTGACTGCTGAAACTAATTACGTGTGCGATGCAGGTTATGGCGTAAATGATTTTTAACCGCATGTCAGTATGATTGATGGTAGCCTGACTGGGCTTTATGATGTATGTTTATTTAAGAGTGCCGCTCGGGTCCTTTTCTGTCATCCTGGATCGGTCATGCCAATCCTTCTGAGAGCATGTGTGTTTTACATCGAGGCAGTTTGAAATTTCTCTGGTAATATTGATGTCATGGACGCCGTCAGACGAGGTGTAATGTCAGCTGAAATTTTAGAATGGTCATTTGTTTTGGGTTGTATTGGTTCTGTCGGGTTATGGTAATAAGAAGTTTCCCTTATCCATCAAAGTCCATGTGAGCAATAATGATGCCATGTTAGGGGAAGATGTTTGTACCAAAACAAAGGACTATCAAAGGACAAAATGCTGGTGAAATGTGATACTAACAAGAACCTTCCTTGTGTTGCAGTGAGAGCCCTAAACAACATTTAAACTTTTTTCTTTAATAGGGTAGTTTGTAATTTATTAAAACCAATGATGATTTTTCTTACTTTCTCTAGAACCTACGGGAAGCTCAGGTGTTCAGCTTGGTGGCAGAGCGCAGGAGGAAGTTCCAGGAAATAATCAACAGAAACAACACGGAAGCCTCTCAGGTCGTCAGGCCCAAGAGCTCCTCCACCCGCTGGGTTTCGCCGGGCACGCCCCCCCAGCTGGTGACAGAGATCCTGGAGATTCGAGAAAGCATGCTGTCCCTCCTTGTCAAGCTGCACCAGAAGATGTCGTCTAAGCAGAACTCTCTGTCCGCTTCCTGGCTGGAGGAGCCGGACACAAGCCGTCACGCTCACGGAGATGGCATTACAGCAATTGAGCGGATCCTCACCAAGGCAGCCACACGCAGCTGCCAAATCAAACGTAGTATCCAGGACATTTGTGGAAAGGTGTGTCCCCCAGTGCCACCAAAGAAGAACAGTCCCTCAGACAAGAAGACGATGGATAAAGAAGAAAGGTAAACATCTAATCAGACGATAGTCATTTCAAATCTATTGGTTAATATTTATCATAATATAACTCATTATCTCTGATGTTATACAATAGATAGAGATGCACCCGTTGGTATTTATACTAAATTACTCAACATCTCTGAGCATAACTGATTCAGATCAGATTGATCCCCTAACATTAGGAAACTGGGACATATCTGTACCCAGGAGGACTGGGTGAACATCTCACAACATCCAAGAAAACAGCACAGTTGTATCATAATCATATATTATACAGTCTGATGTATTTTTTTTTATTCTTTTTGCTCTGTACATAAGGGGTGTCATATAGGGTCTCTGCCAAGGCTAAGATAAAGTCGATGACACAAATGGACCAAATGCTTAATACAGAAACTTGCAAAATTGATTTTAGATTTCTTCTTGTGCAACCTGCTTAAATATTGTCTGTAATCTTTGACTGTAGCAATTTTTTAAGCTTACTTATAGTTCTGTGATATTTTTAATAATTTCACAAAAATGTACTTTATTTAACAAACTAACTTTATATTTGTAGTCGACTTGTTATGTATCTGGTAATCACTCACTTTTTGATACCGGAGGGAAATGTCTATGATGCATTCATTTACACTCCGATTTCTGAGCATTAATATCATGCAGCATTTAAACATTTGATTTAATATCAGATGTGATCGTTCCAGCTTGGGGGGGGTTCACCTAACTGAACATGGCCTCACAGATGGCTAGTGGAGTCTCCTTCCCTCAGAGAGAAGAGCGGTTTAGTGTGTCTTTGTGGCAGTTGATATAAAACGTTAACTGATTGAAAACACAGTCTGATGTTGAGTTTCTGGCCAGCTGGTCAGGGCAGGTTAAGCAGATAATAGTTCTGTTCTTACCATCAACTCTTTATCTTTAGTATTAAGGCTGTCTAGTCATACATCACATTCTAGAGCTGTAACGTCACTGTGGTCGGTTACCATAGGCTTGTTTTCCAGTATAAATGAGATATAAAATTAGCTTATACAGTTGAACTTGCATTTATCAGCTTGACTTGTCATATCTGTCATCCAGATATGTACAGTCGAAAATTGAACTTATTTTGCTTATAAATGTACAGAAATGTCCCAGTTTTCTTTAAATGATCCCATCTCTAGGGATAAAAGCTGGTGTTTTCTATATTCCGTTCACTTATTAAAGTCCATCCAGTGTTATTATATTGCAGTGATTTATTTTAGGAGACCTATGAGATTTCAGTCCTCTGGCTCTTCTCCTCTTTCTCCTTGGAATCTGCCTCTTGTCTGAATGTCCTGTAAACGATTATTAAAGTGAGCTTTAACGATCTTGTAACAACCTCCGTCTGGGGGCTCGTTTCACCCCACAGAGAAAACGACTGATCCTTTTTCAAGCAAACCTGCAGACTGCAGCGTGAAACCAATACGCTATTATTCAATCTGATTGTTTGCACCCCTTTGGTCTTCATTGGGGATTTATTGAGCTATGGAACTCCTGTCAGCATCCGTCTTAGCCTTCTTATTAGACTTCATTTAGAAACTCTCCTCACCTTTCCAGCTATAGAGGTTTTGGCCTCGTTTTTTCTGGAATTTACCATTCCAGGTGTTAATATTTGAAAAGCTGCTGAAATTTGGTAATTCCTCTATAGACGACAGTATTTCATACTAGGTAGAAATATTTATGCTGTGGGTGAGTTAGAATCAATTAAGTTATTGATTTTTATTAATAAACTACATCTGTGTCTTTCTTTTCATTGTAAATTGATCCAAGTCGAACATACCTTTTTATAATTTTTTCTATAGTTATTCAGGCCAAATCATTAACTAAATTGTGTAAATATACCATTTAAAGGCTGACGATTTAATAATACAGTTAAAGTTGTAAAATTTTCCTTCAGTTTCTCCTGGTTTCTCCCTGTTTCAGGCGTCAGAGGGCCCGCGAGAGACAGCAGAAACTTTTAGCCGAGTTTGCTTCAAGACAGAAGAGTTTCATGGAAACAGCCATGGATGTTGGTAAGTTAGTTATCTCAGTTTTTAGAGTTATTGCTTCAAAAACTGCCCTTCAAAAATTGAACAGTTAAGATGTCTTTATTGGTACGACATTAGCAAAATAATGTAGGTGACTAATTGAATGAACCAACGCTCTGCTAAAGGTACAGAGAATGACCTCTGACCCTTGAAATGCGGCCATGAGTTTCTACGTCTGGTTTATTTTTGCGCTCTCTGGAGTTAAAATAAATGTACTAATACCTTGAACTAAATAACTTTGTTCTAACTTTGTTTTAAAAAGCAAAGTATTTTCCAAATTTTTTTAAGCCGTAGAGGCTGAAGGAGCCAACAGGTTTTACCCAAGGCTCGTTGCTAAATGATTACCCAATACACAAGCCTAAACAGGAAATGGTAAAAAATAAGATGAAGACAATATTTTGATTATTTTATATTTGCTTTTGAGCCAGGTGGCCAAATTCCTTCTCTACTTCATACACCTGAAATAACTTCACAACATCTATAAACCAGCATTGCTTGAATGATGTCATTTGTGAAAAAAAATTGGGTAATGTTTTTTTCATCAGCAGCGGTCAAAGCTGTGTTTCTTATTTGTGTGTTGTTGATTTGTTTTCTTTTCTTTTTTAATGTCAAAGTGTTCTGCTGAGGTTGGAGGGATGCAGACTCAAAGCTGCACCGCTCAGCTTCCTGTGTCTGTTCCAGTCGTACCTCTTTAAATCTGCTATAAGCCCCATGTTACACAGATGAACATGCATACAATAAACAGTTCTATTTTTTTTTATCCCCAGAGTGATTATAAAGAAGTAAAGCAAAAAGGAAGACGTTGAACTGGAGCCACATTATAAGAAAAAACGGCGGTGTAGTTGATCTTTGCTGTTAGCTGCACCTGGCCAGTGGTTAGGTGGTCAACACTTTAATCAGTCATGTTACTATTGTTTAACCTCATACAGCCACTATTGCACCGGTCCAACCGTGTTCATGATCTTCCTTTCATCGTGGTGTTTCCCAATAATCTGGCTGAAGTTCTCCTCCTGTCCATCTGGACTGCAAAGAGCCTGCAAGCTAAAACTTTTATTTTAGAGAACACATATCATGCTGCAGAGCATGAAGTAAGGTGCCCTTGATTCATTATAGTTCAGACCCACCCCCACCCACCCACTGTGAGAGTGAGTTGGGTCTGCACACACGGTCTCTGGGGGCTACTTAGCAGAAATTGACATGAGGAAAAAAGTATTTGTGCAAGTTGCCAGTAAGGGCAAGTAAGATCAAAGCTCTAATAGTGGTCTGGACTCTAAGGGACCACCTTGACACAGCGTGGTTAGCAGCTGAATAATAGCTGCTGTGGTCAGTAGCTCCATTATTGCAGAACTGTGCTGTGAGGTTTGTCTGCAGATTTTCTGCAGAGCTTTAACTTTAGCTGCTATATTTACAGATCAACGCCACTTCATCTAAACAACAATATGAAATGAAGATGGTGCACTTAATATGGTGACAGGATGTTTTCATTTTACAGAGCAATTTATTTCAGACCAAATGTATCGGAAACCTTTCAGTGCTCAAGTTGAAGATTTGATATTGCTTCTTTTATATGTTCATGCATCAACTGAAAACATCCTGCTTCCTACCTGATCTTTAAGTAAAAGCGTAAAGTCATACAGGCCAAAAAAGAACAAGACAGATGAACTCTTTAAGAAGGGAAATACTTTTCACATGCCTGTCTTGGCTGTCATTGGATTTATATTTATTTAGTATAACCATTGTTAGTTAAAATCAGGCTAGCATTCAGAGATTTGCATTCAAGTTTTTTTTTTCTTTATCTGTACTGCTGTAGGTGTTCTTGCTCCTTGACAGATTTTTCAGTTGTGTGTATTTGTTGGGTGTTTGTAGACTCCTTGGTGGCTCGCTGCGTTTGAATGGCCTGAGGCTAAAGCTGCAGCCTTGACAACCAGTTCAAATAGTTTTCATTTCCCCAGGAACACAGTGACCTCTCCTTAGAACTTGTTACTCCAAAAAGTAATAAATCAATTTCCAATGCCTCTTGACATCTCTGCACAGTGATAAAACACCACCAGTGATATTACATTTTATACTAACTTTACATCAGGGATTAGTTTTAACTGCTGCACCAGGCTGGCACAATGAGCCAGGAGTAATTTCCACCTCATCTGTTTACTGTGGGTTCAAAAAGCTGCAACAATAGTTGAAATGTTTTTGTTTTTCGAGCTGTTTTTAATCAATATCCACAGTATTGTTTAATAATTATTATGCAACAATCTGAACAGGATTTAATGGATTTCAGTCACTGCTTAAAGAATGCTTCAGTAATTTGGATATGGATCTCTGTTGTAAAATTAAAATAAGTTCTATCTCGCACTCGGTAAATAATTATTTAGGCATTTTTATTTATGATTAAATTAGTTTTTACCCTCAGATTTGTTGGTTTTTGTAGCATTTAAATTTTCAAAATTTATTGAATAAATTTCAACACCAGAGGCAGACTGAGTAAATTAAATGCCTCCCTAAACCTCCAGCATATGCTATAAAATCCTTTTGATACCTAAAAGTTGGCCTTAAAACAAAATCTGTTTTTTTTTTTTCTTTCCACACTACATATGACTAACTTTTTCCTCTCCCTTTCCTTACATGATAAAAAAACCACAAATGACAGAAATTACTCTGAAAACACATTTTTTTTTCCTTGATTGAAAAGTTAATGTATTATATTTAGTATGGAAAGCATCAATATTAGGAATTAGGGGACATATCCAACTAATCCAGTGCATCACTGCTGCAGTCCTCTCAACGATAGCATTTCTTTATGTAGAACTTGATCCTGTTTTTTGTAGAAAAAGCAGAAGTTTCTAATCTATCCTGAGAAAAGCCACTGATATTTTTCTTCTCAGGCAGCTTGACAGGACAGAGCTGTTTCAGATTAAACCTGCATGGAATCCAAATCAGTGCAAATTCAGTTTATATTAATCCAGCTCATTGCACTTAAAGTCATATATACTCACATCCAGATCCGATTATATGCAGTTATGTTCAGTCATATTTATAACATGATAAAGTTCTACAGAATTATGAATATTATCAATAAGTCTTCTAAAAGCAGGCAGGTTTTCTTAACAATTATTTAGTCTCTACTCACAGTTGACCAGTTTTATGCTTCCAGCTGATACTATTTTCATATTTTATAGATATATTCATCATTGAATATTTTATGTAAAAACTTTATGCAAATAAGTTTTTCCCATTTTTCATTTTTCAGAATCTCCTGAAACAGAAGCAGCTATGGATTTAGGATCAGCTGAAGTGATGGAGTCCGAGGTTCTGTATGACTGCGTGATCTGTGGTCAGAGCGGACCGTCCACTGAGGACCGGCCAACAGGATTAGTGGTTCTACTTCAGGCATCCTCTGGTATTGCATTCAGTCAGGCCTAACTTCTTTTTAACAGCCCCGTCTTCTAAGTTATCTTTTTACTTCCACTGTGCTTCATATTGAAAAATGCAGCAACACCATTTAAATGTACATTTAACAGACGGACATTTATGTTTGTGACCTTTTTTTTCCACCTCTTTTCTCCTCCAGTTCTTGGGCACCGATGCAAAAGCAAACAACCTAAGCAGCTCCCAACTAGTGACGAAGAGCACATATATCTCGCAGACACATGCGGTGTAGCTCATGATGTCAGGCTCACGCTGATGCAACAGTTCTTCAAAGATGTATGTCACTCACAAATCATACTGCCTCCCCTTCATGGCTTAGGTTATTGTTTGGTAAAAAGCCACCCTTGAAAAGAGCTTCTGATAGTTACTGTCTAATAAAAAGATAACAGGCATATTTAAAAGCTCCACTCTTATTTTAGCAGGTTATTTTTTTCTTTTATCTCTGATGTGGTCAAATGTATTTCCAACAATTCTCCAAATAGTTTTTTGCTAGATACTGCAATAAATGTAATTTGAAATACAACCCGTTCATATACATTATTCAAATTAAAGAACATTACTTTTCTAAATACTTGAATAAAACAAATGTATACAAGTAGGTTAACCAATGCATGTTTATCTAAGATCATTTTCTTGATACTGGGGAGCTCAGTTCTCCTCTGCTGTTGAAACTTTGCTGGACAGATAATTGTGTATCTGTATGCTCTATCAGACGGTGTTTCTCTTTTGTGAATTCTGCAGAGTTCTTGTTTGCAGTCCGTTTCAATAGGCTGGGATGGAGGCGTCTATGTCCAGACCTGTGGACACACATTACATATAGATTGCCACAAGTCCTACATGGAGTCTTTGAGGGTAAGAAAAATCGAACCTGATTGAGATTTCTCTTTATTGATAATTAATAGATTAAATATCAAAATCATTATTCAGATGCCTCTAAATAATTGTTATATCATAATTTTTATTATCAATTTGAATTGCTCTTTAGTGGCATCTTTAAAATGTCCCAAAATATGAACTGTTTGATGTTACACAGGTGGTCCTTTTTTGTTACTTTAGTTAAAAGTTCACTTGTTTCTTTTTATTTTTTGTTTTTAATATTATGAGTTTAGATTTATTGTGCCATTTAAAAAAAAAAACAAAACGTTCTCATGGTTTTCTCCAGAATGATCAGGTCCTCCAGGGTTTCTCTGTTGACAAAGGCGAGTTTACCTGCCCGCTGTGTCGGCAGTTTGCCAATAGTGTCCTCCCATGCCGCCCGGGGCGTGGCACGGATACTAGTGGATGGCACACACCCACGAATAAAGCCACACACGTTCTAGTGAAGGAAGTGGAAGACCTCCAGGAGAAACTTGGCCTTTTCCCAGTGAGTTTTGAATGACGTTAACTAATGAGCTCAATATATATCGGTCATTATATTGCTACTGGCCAGTAACTCAGTTTTCAGCCTATCGGTCTGATAGATCCAGCAGGGACGGTACTAATTAGTGTTTCCTATAATGCAAATTCTCTTTTCTGTGATTAAATTTCTCCAAATATTTTTTAACCTTGCATTTCCCAATCTACTTTTGATTTGAAAATAACTTAAACTTATTACTATCTTATTCTCTTAGATGGAGTCCAACCTGAGTAAAGAGATGGAGTTAGTTATCAAAGACATTAAGAACACCACCCAGAAGAAATACATGGATTATGGCAAAAACCCTGGCTCCCCAGACAATGATTTCCTCTTCATGTACTCTGTGGCAAGGTAAGAGAAGAGACGTTTGGTTGATCTAGCTAACTAGGTCTGCAGACGCAACTGTACATGAAAAAAGATATTTTCTTTGGTTGTTGGACTGGGAAAAGTACAGACTTAACCAGGTAAATGTGACAAACCGAGGATCTCTTTTCCAGCTTTAAGACCTCGCTAAGCCATGTGACTTTACCAGTGTGAGGTGGTCAAGAACAGTGGTGGCTTATGCAGTTGTTTTAAACTCATATCCAGGTGATGGCGGAAACGCTTTCTATTTCCATCAAGATGGAAAAATCACTTGAGGAAATTAACCTGTCCACGAATCCTTTGATTTAGTTGAACAGGGTTCATTTAGCTCCAGAAAGCGGCTCCATAATTTTACCTTTTAAAAAATCTACTTGTTCATCAGTTTCTAAACTCACTTTGCTGTGTAGGTTCCTCGTAGAAAAATACCCCTCAATGATGTGCTTCATTTGACTCTGGTGCTCTGACATCGTTTTGGCTGGCATTTGCCTTTAAAGGTCATCCTCCAGAACCGCTTTACACTTTGATACGCTTGGACAACCATGCAAACCAAGAACCTCCTGTTTTATTTATTTTTTTAAAAAGGATCTTATAGACGAAGTATATTATACATGTTTGTTGGTGATGTGTTGCTTAATTTTAGCTTAATCCTTAGAATTTGATGCAGATTATTGTAGTGTATTGTGTCCTTTATTTGAAAAACAGACACATTGCCTGTCTCTAGACAAAAACTTTACCATTAAAATGTATTCTGATTCTCATCATTGGCTTTCTGAAGTACCTGGCAGGCATGTAACCCATATTTGCATTTCATTGTTTGTGTGAAAGGTTGAAAATATTTCTAAAAATCTACTCTCTTTTTACTTACTTTTTAATTACTCATTACAACCTCTTAGCCAAATATAGACGCAATGATCAAAAGAGTCATTTTTGAGGTTGTATTTTATTCTGATCACAGACTGATGACTGACACAGTCTTTAACATTGGGATCTTCCAAACCCAACACCTCTATTTTTCTAGAAAAAAGGGGTTTTGGTGTTGCTAAGCTTTTCCGGTCTCCTGGCCATCCACCACTGTGGTACCATCAGCCCTCTACTCTAAACAGAATCATCCCCTATGAGTGTCTGGAAGCCCGTTGGTGCTCTGAGGTTCAATGAATGGAGCAAATTGCCTGAGGAGTGGAAAATTCTTCTGTCACACGGCTGCTCTTATCAGTAAAAGCCAGATGGAGCTTCACCATGGTTGCATTATCTGTGTGAAATTGCTTTTTCTCCCAGGAAACCCAAGGATTTACCCGTCCACAATGGACTATACGAAAAAATGGCCAGAGGTTTGGCAAGATGGGCTGAGATCAGTTCCATTTTTATCTGCTGTCCCCATCTTTATTCTGTTTAAATGTTTGGTTTTCTGCATTTGTTTATGTTTTATAATTTTTTTAAAAACAGGAATATGATAGTTTGAAAAATGTTTTAATATCCATGGGTATAAGATACACCTAGAAAAAATTGCATAAACTGGGCTTGGAAGAGCTTTTATGCTGATAGTGTAGCATGTGTTACAGAGAGCTGTCATGTGACAGAGCTACATTTAAAGTGTTCAATAAATGGCAGTGTCTCTTAGAAATTGAGTTTTTAAATCTTATATTACATAATAAGAAGCTACAAAGATGCAAAATACAGACATTGAAAATTGTTTTAGTCTTCTAGTAACCATTAAATGTGACGCTATGCATGATATTCACTGATTGGGAACAAATATTTCCTATTTACAATTAAAACCATTTCATCTCATTCTCCGGCCCATTTTGCTCTAGTGATGACAGGCTGACAGACTGTTTAATGTTCAGGCTGTGTTAGACAACCTGTTTTATCTGCGGTTTAAAGATTATCATTACTTTGATACAGTTGATCCTAATAGATTATTTATATTATATTTGTATAGCGATTTATTTAAACTGAATATTCAATCCCCATTTCTGCAACAGTGAAGTAGTAGCACCTTCTGGGCAACAAGCTAACGCTAGCTGTTATTAGCTTGATGTACATGGACAACCCATTAACAGTGCTCTGTCGGTCTGAGCTCCTCCTTCAGAGGTGCTTTCCAGGAGCGCCGTTCTGAACCACAAAGAGATCCATTCTGCTGCTGTAAGAATCAATGCAGGAATATTTAAATCCACTAATTAACCGTCTACATCAGGCTTAGTCTGGTGCAAACACATCAGCGCACTACTTCCATTACTCCGCCTATAAGTTATGAAGTTATTAAGGATAATGTGTCTGGTTTAAAAAAAAAAAAGAAGAACGCAGGTTATATTTGAGGCAGATTGAAAATGATAATTAAAGTAGGAAAGACGAAGGTTAATAGCAGGCCCGGATAAATGCAGTATAACGTGGTGGAGGATGGTGCATATTGAATAGCTTTCTACACAACTTGTTTATGATTCACATAAAGACCATTACCAGAGTTAAATAAATAGATAGATGTTTCTTATGTAAAATACACTCTTAAATGAATTTACATACATATTGATTAGTGTGAAACAAATTTATTTTATAACCCATTATGGGAATATTTTCAAAGTGAATCAGTTAAACTACTTGTAAAAAACGTTATGCCTTTTAAAAAAACTGCTGCAGCGGTCAAGTCATCAGTCTATTTCATAATCACTTCTGCCCCAGCTAAGTTACCTACTAACTAGATAGTTGATATGCTTAAGAACATTTCTGTCTCTGTGACCCTCAGGACAAACCTGGAGCTGGAACTTGTTCACCGTGGAGGAAACCTGTGCTCCGGCGGAGCTAGCGCCGCTGCCAAGCGCTCATGTCTAAGTGAGTAATTGCTGGTTTCCTTCCTTTATATCTTTAAATGTTGAAGAGTTACTGAATGTGAAGACACGTAGTAAAGCTGATTATGAAAGAATAATCGAGATTGTAAATAACAATTTCTCTCCCCTAAGTCATGCTTCTAAATATCTGCCTGAAATAATACGGTCATAATGAGCATGTTTTTTTATCTTCAATTTTTTAGTAATTATTTAGTAAAGTTTTGAACCGTTCATTGCCACTGAGCAGCTCAACTGCTGGGAAAAAGATACTAGTTAAATATAGTTAGCAAAGTTTATAGATTCAATGTCATTTGGAAAATTAGGGAAAGACTAAAAAACAGTTTTGAAGGTAAAGTTTGTTTAGGATAAGATTTGACTAAGAAGTAATAGGATCTGAGTTACTATCTGAATCTAAGTATGATTTTATCTTTTCAACTAAAAACAGATCAAATTTCCCTTTAAAGAAGTTTGTTTTATTAGTGGACAGATTTCTATTTACTTAACTGTTTTGTCGGAGTTGCTGCTGCTCTAGTGAAACGGCCCGTCATCCTTGAGTGCCTGAAAAGAGATTTCACCCTGGAGGGTTGCCATTTTTGAGCTACATTAACCGTGGAGCCACACTGACAGCCAAATTTACTCATTTGCAGTACATTAGTGTTCCTCCTTCTTAGCGAAACGGATTTAAAGGAAAAAGGCAGACGTTCACTAACTGTGAGAGCCCATGGGACTCTTAAGCCTGCTTCCCTATAGGCTCCTCATGTGTTCAACTGATGAGGTTACAATTGACTACAGAAGCAAACCCTCTTTGCAGTTCCCAGGGCACCAGCTGAATCAAATCTAGTGAGTGCAGCTTTCAAACAGAATTGAACTCTGATACTTTAAAGGCAGTTTAAAGGATTATGACGCTGACCTTACCTGTTCCAGTCTGCAACGTGCACTTCTGGCAACGGCTGTAATGTTTTTGCGCACTATTATAACTGGAAACTTTAGTTCATATGTTGAAAAATTGACATAATACTTTACAAAACAGTGGTTTGTTTTTGTTCTTCTTGTTATCTTGTTATGGTAAATATTTCAAGCATTTAAGTTTACAAACAAATAGAGCAAAACAAAGTGTAAGACAGAAAAATAACTTTTAAAAAAATCCAGCAGGATAATCGGAAAGTCTTTGTATGCAACTACAGCGAGCATACAAAGACTTAATTAGTAAAATCATTTTATGTAACTGGGCACTTGTACAGGTTAAGGAATGAGAGCAATATTTAGGGAGAGATCCGTGGCTCAGCTAGTATTCGTCGACAGGACACCGAATAGTTGGGTGTCACACAAATCCAGCCTACGTGGCAAGAAAAAAATTAGAAAGAAAGATAGAAAGCCATTCTTCAAAGAGACAAGAGTAAGATTTGCTGCAAGTCAATCAGGGCAAAAGTCCTAAAGTCAGGGTCCCACAGGTTCTTGAAATCTATCTGCAAAGGTTCTCAACTGAACCTTCCAAGCTTCTTGAAAACCTTTAGTTTCTGAATAAAAAAAAAATAAAAAAAGTTTAAAGCCTGTAACGTTCTAAAACGTTACATAGAAATGCACTGCTGAGAGTCTGTGTAAGAATGATTTAAGTCCTACCTGGTGAGGAGATCTTATGTTCACCTGTTTATGTTTAGTACAAAACTCAAGGGAGAAGAAAATGGACTGATCGGAATTGGTAGGGAAATAAAACAGAGATTAGTTTCTTAAGCTATAGCGATTTTGATTATGACATGATGTAATAGCTGCAAAAAATCAGAGAGTGGAAAGAGAATCTGTCCAGTTGCATCCCAGTTTAATAGAAAACCACTGGTAGTGACTTGGATGAAAACAGGAGGCTGGGAAACCCAGCAGATGAAACACAAGAGAAATGGCATCTAATCCCACTTCATCAGATTTTACATTTACACACAGATTATGTTTCAAGTTCTATTTCCACTCTAATACTATTTGTACCTTGAATGCTGTGAACCAGAACTCTAAAAGTATTCAGTTACTCACTCAGGACTTCTGTTCAGTTCAAGCTTTATGATCAAGTCTAAACAATGAATTGAAAACCAAACTAAAATGGAGTCACAGTAACCAAACACCAATATCAACCCATCTTTTTGTACTTTTTAAAAACTTTAACTTACGTAAAGAATGTGAATTTTTGACACCCGCTTCTAGGTGATGACACGTTTACATCCTGCTCCTCATTCAACACATTCTGAAATCTTTAATTGTTTTTCATTTGCAACTACATTTGTTTCTCAGATGAAACAACAAAGACCCCCTGTTAACTACAGACAGGATTTAATTTTTCCTTTTATTTATTAAGATCTGCTCTTCTTCTGTGGTTTGTTGCTGGTAGGAGCAGAGAAAACTACATG
This sequence comes from Jordanella pulchra, assembly GCA_034780135.1. Lineage (NCBI taxonomy): Eukaryota > Metazoa > Chordata > Actinopteri > Cyprinodontiformes > Cyprinodontidae > Jordanella > Jordanella pulchra. Next base: position 39,679 of record JAUZNJ010055262.1, on the reverse strand, counting down.
CTGTGATAAATGAAACGCCACCTTGATTTCCCTTTGCTGTGTCTGTTTTGACCTGCAGAGGGCACTGTTGTTCCAAGAATAGATACCCGACAGCCAAATTACAGCACTGATTATTTGAAGCCATTTTGCTGCATTACAGCATCAGAAACCACTTAAAAAACTGGGATTATTGCTTTTTGTTACCAGTCATTTCCTGGATGGTTTATTTAACTTCCACAACATTTGCGTTTATACTTTATGTTTTAGAATATATCATTTAGTTTAGGACAGAAATTAAAGACTATTTTTTTTCTGTGATATTTGAGTGAGCAAACATGAAATTGTGTGTTCACTGATGGTTTCTCTACATGTTCCATTAGTTTCTCAAAAAACAGGTGTGAAAGAGTTAGCCTGCAGTCTTTTGTAGTCCTCTCATACATGAAGCCCCATCTCTTGCTACTGTGTGAAAAGAAGCTGTTGTTCCTACAGGGGCCGTTTGTGGGATAACAAGATATATTTTTGTCTTTTCCTCTTTCAGATCAGCTGTTCCATGTGTTGGCCATGCACATGAGACTCTACAGCATCGATTCAGCTTACAACCCTTGGACAAAGCTCACTCAGATTGCACAACATAAAGAGGCAGAGTGAGTGACCCGCTTCCTTAAACACTCTCCCTTAAAAAAAAAAAAAATCTATAGATCTGTTAATACAGCCTAACTTTCAATCATCTCCAGTTTTTTTCCAGTATTTTCTCTTACATAAAACCTGATGCTAAAAAAAAAAGGAACTCTGTCTGGTTACCATAGATACCAGTAATTGCGGCATCCGGCAAATTACCGGGCACTCCAGGCAGAGCCAAACGACCCTGTCAAATTGAGTGTACAGAGAGCAACTGTAGCACACCAGCTTCCAGCTGTCTACCACCCTTTTAGAGGAACTAGTCTTTATTTAGCAAAATAAAAAAATGTCTTTTGAGTAAAACAGTGGAGACAATTTGAATTCTACAACTGCAAGTTAGACAGGCGCGTAACTGTAATTTCTTGTGAGTGTCTGTTGCATTAAGCTTACCTTTTTCATATGATTTTTTTTTTTTTATCCCATTGTCACTAGTTCCCACTCCTCTCTGTTATCTTAATAACTTTCACCAAAATCTGTTGTGTGCAAGCATCAATGGTTGCAAAGGTTCAACCAGCTAACCAAATAGATTTTTAGCTCACAAAGCTGATTGTATCATTTTAAAGCTAGCGTCCTATCAAACTCTGCATCCAATCAGTCCAGTATTTATATAGCAGCTAAATGTATTGTTTAGCTCTAAATAAAGTCATTTATTTCAAAGCACACAAAAACCGACCTCCCCTGAATGTTTTTTTAGACGTGTTTTTACACATGTTCCCATCAAAGTGCCTGCAGCCTCACAGTATTCTCATAGGACCTATTTGCTGTGTAAAAATACTCCGTTAGAGATTCATAAGGGAGCCGTGTCATTCAAACCCCGAGGCTGTAGACCTAATGTAGTGTAGTTATATAGGACAGGGATGTTTCTGCGTTGCCCTCGCCATTCTCTGTTTTTTATGAAAGAATCTTTAAAAGAATCTGTTTGAGTGTGCGGCTGCAGATAATGGTTGAAAGCTCAGGCCTTTAAGGTTTCCTTGTAGTGATCTGAAGAATTAAGTGTTGAGTGGTTTAGAAATGGGAGGTTTTATTCTTTAAGTGCAGTTCCTCTTGTTGTAAACCCCTGAAGCAGCCTTTCAAGGGTAAAGTGGAGACCAGGACATGAACCAAACAAAAGGGATGTAAATTGAAATGGCACAGAATAAGAATACGTTAGAGCAGAATGCATTAAGGATTTTAATCAGGGGGATATAAGAGAAAAGGTCTTTGAAGCTTTGCCTTTGTTGTACAAATTAAAAAAGGAAAAACAGCAAATCTCCTTCTCTCAGATAGTCCAGCAGCACATTTAGATGTGCTTAATGCAACATTGCTTTATTTGATTTTATGTTGAACTTACTTAGGACATTCAGTGGTTGACATTTAAAATTTAATAGATGGATAAGATGGTTAACAACTTAAATAATGCTAGAGGGAAATTCAGCTCTGTTCATTCAGTAGCATCTAGGATATAAACAAAGATATATATATGATACAAAAAAATAACATGCCTTAACTTCGCGAAGTGCCCAAACTTAGACACATTAGAGTTGAGGAGATAAAGAACGAGGTTTGGTAATTTAGAGACTATTAATGTCGAAAAGTCTCCTGGTAAAAGGGTTCCTCTGCAGTATGATGGTGACAACAGACCATGAAAACATCCACAGATCCCAAAGGACCTAAGCCTTCCCAGGAAGTAAAATCTACTCTGACTCTTTTCATAGAGGTCTCTTATGTTTGCCATCCAGTCTGTTGTCAAACAGATTATCCAAATTCCTCCTCCAAGCACTTTTTTTGACCTCTCTTTTACTTCAGCTGTTGGCTTTACTTTTGCTCCAGACTCACAAAACAGATTCTAACATATAAGGATGTATTTTGGAGTTTAAAAAAGAATACAATTCAATTGTTTTCATATTTGTAATGGGGGTGTATTAAGTAAATAATTAGAATTTTTTTAATGTATGTTTTAGTTTGTGATAGTTTCTATTTTTCCACAGCCACCTGACATAGCACTGAGCTCATGCAGAGCTGTTTGAGTAATAAAAAGCTCCTTTGTAATTTCTTTTTCTTCAGTGGCTTTGATGAGGAGAGACCTGAGGTCCCCATGCTATTTCGAGACGTCCCATCCCTCCTCATTATCTTTGTGCTAACTATGCCACAGCCTCTGCGTAAAGGTAAGGTTACTCTCCCTGCATCATAAAACAGCAGAAACATGAACCTTTTTCGAAGAACGGCAGCACAAAGGATTCCCCATTATCATCTAAGGTTGACTGTTTAAAAGAAACATTTCTTATCTTTACTCGTGTTGCTGCTTTGGCTGCAAGGATCATGAAGAACTGACCCTGATGATGGGTGGTCTGTTCTTCCTCTCTTTGTCCTTCATCTCTTTCATTTTATTTTATTCTTTACTTGTTTTGTTTTTTTATTTATTTTGAAGAATCATTACACTGATCCTTAATGTTGTTTTAAATGTACGATCATTGCTTGGGAAACTTTTAATCAAACATTTTGATGTTTTACTGTTTTTTATTCACTATTGGCTGGTAGATAATTCATCTTTTATAATCCACATTTATCCAGAACATGAACTGTAGAAATTGTTCTTGGAGTAAATATGAATCTAACATAGACTGAAAGCTTCTGAAAATCCGAAACCAAAAGTGAAGTGTCACAAGCTTGTTTGTTTGGTAGGATATATAACGAAGAGCATCCACTGTTTTTGTTTTTTCTGTGCTTATCTTTACCAACGTAATCACCTAACTGGCTCATTTTACTTCTACTCATTTAGTTCTCTTTACTGCAGCCAGATGCTGTATCTTTGGAAATAACCAGCATTTCCAAAGCCAGAGATCCTTGTAAAATTGAACTAGTTATGATCTATGCATCTTTTTTCTCTCCTGTAGAGCATTTTACCTGTGTGATCAAGATGCTGTACAACCTGCAGTTCACTCAAGCTTTGGCTGCGCTCTCAACCAAACTCAGCTCTGAAGAAAGACAAGCCTGGGTCACATCAGGAGCACCAAAGAAGGTACATGCTAAGCCACACAGCATGATCTGAGAGCCTGTCTGCCCATTAAAGATATATCGGCTTCCCAATATAATATCGATCTCTTAGTATCTAATATTGATTTATTTTTGGGGTTTTCTTAGTTTTTCTTTTAACAAAACTTGGAAATGCGCTACTTCTACACTTCTACTCCAGTAAATGGTGCCATGGAGCCCCGTTTGCTGTGTGAAGCAAAATTTCTGTAGTAAAGGCAGTCACAGTGGCAGCCGTGGGCTGTGTCTGAACGTTCGCCCCAACCCCTACTTAGAGAGCCATTCAGGGGTTACGCCATTTCTGACAAGTGTCAACAAGTAGTGAACACAAAATTCCCTCCATGATCATCCAGGGTCACTAGACAAGCAGATGAAGGCTTTGCAGGAGTTTTCATCGCAAAGCACCATGGGATTTGTTTTGGCAGCGTTCGAGGAGCCAGAGTTACGTGACCAACAGGGAACGAAAAGTAGTGGTCTTCTGTCGGAACGGTCATTTAAATGAGTTCACTATAAAATCCACTATATCGTCCTGCCTCTTTATAGTGATTGAGGGGTTTAGGGCGGATGTCTCTTATTTAGAAAAGTACATTTAAAGCACTTGTTTTTATTGGTGAATAAATGCAGGTCCTACATCAAGCAGCCAAAACCAAACTTAAGCGATATAATTTCCAGGCAGTAGGTCCACTATCAACATGCTCCTCTTTATTCAGCAATGCTCTACTTTCAGTTTGTAATTACAAAGCAATATTGGTGAGCATACAGCTTGTGTAGAGCTATCCCTGTGGTCGCAACATACAGCATGTATGGCAGGTTGCTTTTAATGTTGGTGTATTATTAGTTCTTGACATTAACCAATATTTCACCATGCACCAAAGTGAACCTTTAAGAAAAACCAGAAAGCATAATTCAGTCCCTGACAGTGAAACAACTATGAACTGAAGTCGGTGAATTTATGCTGCTCTCTAATATGTTGTAGTTTTCATACGGTTTAAACTAAATTGAGATAAAAAGACGATCAATTGTTTTCATTGTCCCCAAAGATTTGTGCAATATTTTTACTGATCAGAGGCAGTTTATCGGAACACAAATCCTGCCACATTACACAGCCTGCAGCCTTGGATTGCTTTCACCATCAAGCTTTGTTTCTATTTATAAAAAAAGATCTGCATTGACTTTCTGTTTCAGTTTGATGCTGTACCTTAACTACCTCAAACTAAACCCATGATTTAGCATATAAATCAGTTTGCCTTTCAAGTGCCATGTTATGGTCTTAGTTAGGGTCTGCACTATATAAATAAACTATACATATAAATAATGAGGCGGAGCTTAAGATCTACTGGAATGCTTTAATGATTAAGCCAAATAGTTGAAAAATTACTAATTTAATGAATTTCCATCTTTAATCAGTAAGTTTCCACTGTACCTTCCTCATCATTAATGCTCACTGCTGTGACTTTGATATAGAATAAAATGTTCGCACTGTGTTAAATGCATCCACCATGAAAGTGAACAGAAAGCAAACTGAAGAGAGATCAGAGGCCTGAGAAGGAAAAGCTTTAAACTCGAAAATCCTCCTCTATAAATCTGTGACAAAGGACAGCAGACGAGATAAGACTGCTGTTTTATATTCTACCACCTTCAGGTTGATTAATGTGTTCAGCTTTTCCTCTGTATAAAATACCAGCCGGATCAGCAGAACACACATTTAAATCAGAAGAACACACATTCAGTAATGTCTCTTCCTGCTAATCAGATATTGCTCTGCTTTAGTCGGTATATTCTGTAGGAGCAGCACGTCTAATAATGATGAAAGCTGCCTATATTCAGGTGAAATAATGTGATTGGATTAATATTATGATCAGATTATTCTCATATAAATTCTGTACACCAAGCAAGAAATAACAAGTTCTCATGTCTTAGATCCTTTAGACAGGTGACAAATTAGACTAAGGGGTAGATGAATGGTGATTGAAGTTGAGAGTAAATTAATGTATAATAAAACACACAGTAGTTGAGAGTCGTGATCCTAACCCTCTGTCAGCCGCTGTGTTTCCTTGAACTTTTTATTGTAGTTTTTATACCTGTTTTATTTCACTGGCATCATTTATTGCTGGGTATAAAACCTACATTTCCTAAAAAATAACCAAAGTGAAATGCAAGAATTCTGATTAAGGAGTTCGAAGGAGTTAAAATCAGTGGATCTAAGGGTTTAAACAGACAAGTTTTTAATGATTAGACACAGGAATGAACAATATGGCCAGAATTTATATCATGGTATATTTTTAAAATTTCGGTCGATATGATATAATTTTGATATCGATGTAGAAAAAAATAAAAGCCTTAGAAAGACGGCCAAGAATGCCTACAACAGATGATTTTACAAACTTATGCCGAATATTTTGCAATGTTTATAAAAATCGTCCGACTTATTATTTAATAAATATTAGCTTTGAAAAACAAAAATGCATAAAACTACACGAAAACCTGGAATATCAGTCGGTAACCAATGGTGCAAGATATATATATTGTTTTTTTCATGTTGGAATCTGTTCTTACAGGAAGTTATTGCCCAGCTGGTGTGAATATGGAAAATATGGTAAAAGCTTCAGATATTTCAAATAAGGGAAACTAAAATATTTTATCTGCATGTTTTTTGTATGTGCGGATCTACAAAGATTGCTGAGCAATTTTTAAGATTGTCCAAACTGGTTTAGCTCCACCCAGTATAACCAGTAGATTGCTTGTTCTACGGGCATTTTGAGAGAAGCAGTGAAAGAACAATCAGGTGCTAAGCCATGCAGTTGGAGCTAATGATAAAAAAAGACTTCAAAATTAATTCAAATGATATAAATTATAATTAAAATTATTATTATACTAAAAATATTTATAGAGTACCTTAAATAGGTAGCTTATCAGGAAGTGCACAAAAGCAGAAAATACAATTTGAAATGAACTGTAGTTGTATATAAAGAAATTATATATAACATGAGGAAATGGGTGCAGACATATAAAACATTGTTGAATCGAGGGGGAAAATAAACCTGTTGTTAGAAGTAAGAGATGCACACTCTTACCCAAACCTAAAATGTGTGATCAAGTTGCTCTTTTCTCAGTTAAAGGCTTTTGGTTGTATCCTTGGTTTGTATATAGAATTGATTTAAATATTAGGTCCTTTGTGTTTGTTTGTAGTCAACATTTGACTGGAAAATCTTGAATTTTCTGTCACAGAATGCTCCAAATGCAGAGAAGTCCTCCAACGCTCTGCTCAGTCATGTCATCAGTGTACTCTCTAAGGACAAGAGTGTTTACAAGGTCAACAGTGAAGAAACGACTATGGTGAGTCTATATGATGCCTGTTGAGCTATTTTTTAACTTTACAACCATGATGATTACATGTAGGCTTCTCTCAGGGCTCCTTTTCATTTCCTCTTTCTCTATAAATTGGCCATTATCCTCACAAACGGTGATCTAATGTCTTCTAATCTCCAGGAGTTGTTGTAAATCAGAGGGTTAGCAGACATCTGCAGGCTGGTTATTGATCAGGTGTTTCTGTTGTTTTCCTCTCCAGCTGAGCTCCAGTGTGTGGTCGCCACAGTCTATTGAGTTCAGCCTGCAGCAGTTCTGCCTGCCCTTCCTTCGCCTCGCCTGCCTTCTGCAACACCACCTTTATGGAGATAACCTGACTGGCTGCCTGGTACTTTTCTCCCTAGATCTCAGCAAGATTTTTACTTTTCTTCTCATTTAGATAAAAAGAAATGCGGCTAATAAGGAGAAGCATTTGTTTTTGGTCGAATGCTTACCATGCGTTTTCCTGTTTGTCCCAGGAGGAAGAGGAGTTCTCATCCTTGGCTGTGTGTTTAGGGCTGCTATCTGCAGCTCCTCAGCCTCCAGGCGCCGTACACAGTGCCTCGTGTCTGGAGTGGCCCTTCAACGCCTTTGACTTGGTGACACAGTGGTGTGATGAGGTCACAGGGCTATCTCAGATGCAACCTGAGCAATCACTAGTATGTCAACACACCAACTGTGATAAAATGTTGAAGCATTAGGGGTTTTCTGAGATCAATATCAGCATATTTGAGGTTATGGAAAAGCACAAGTAATTCCTGGACAATGTCAGTGGATAGATCAGAGCATCCAGTTGCCCTTTTCAAGGCCATAACTTTTATTAAAAACTCATATTTAGCCTACAGATTCAAAACTACAAAGAATTTATTTCTTGTGATTTCAGGTTTTAAAGAAATACTCTGCAGCATCACTTTTAATAACAGCAAATATGAACAAAATGACATAAAAAGCGAAAACGTTATGCAAGTTTAGAGACATGTAAGTTTTTCTGAAAATAATCTTTCAAATATCCTTTTTATTTGACCCTTTACGAATAATACATTGTTTGATGAGCAGACTGACACCTCAGTAGTTCAGCACCGATGCATCTATTAGCCTGTAGCCTATTTCCTGAATGTACTTCTACAGAGGAACACATTCCCTCACCTCAACAAAACTAGATAAACATGACTGACTCAACAAACTGTTAGTTTCAGACTTTTCAATTCCTACTATTTTCGTTCTTTCTGATAAAAAGAAACAAACAAAATTTTGTTATATTGTTCATATTATTATCTTTTGAATTAAAGAAGCAATAATGTGGGAACTGGACTCTGCTAAAACAATAAAAACAAACTGCTGCATCAGCTTCTACTAATGAAGGCTCAAATAAACTCATTTATAAAACTACAAAGAAAATTGTATAGAAATTTCTGTATAGTTTTTCATAAAGATTGATAATAATGATGATGATGTTCAAGATGATAATTTTCCCTTTAATTTTGACTTTTCTCATAACAGATCAAAGTGACATATTTAGATCTATAATTTTTTAATGTTTAACCAAGTATGTACAAAAAGCCTCTGAGACCCTTTAATTAACCTTTTTTTTTAAATTTGCCTCTATATAGAAAATTGAAAGAAACATGACTTTCATTTGTTTTGGATTTGTGAGCAATAACATTGAGAACCTTCCTACCCGCTCTGGTTTTCTTCTCTATCTGAGCTGTCAGTTGGCATCATTTGGGAGCACATCAGCCTTTACACCTCTGATGTCGTTCCTCTCCTCCGCAGAGCTTGCTGGTCCAGGATCCTCAGTGGGCAGCGCCTCACCTTCTTCAACTACCTGACAACTATAACATCATCTTCCAGTACTATCACAGAAAGGCCTGCACTGCCTGCAAGAAGGTGCCAAAAGACCCTGCACTCTGCCTCGTTTGTGGCGCGTTCGTCTGTCTCAAAGGCGGGTGCTGCAAACAGCAGGGTACCTGTGAATGTGTTTTGGTAAGTTTCTCACCATGTTTTGAAATCCTAATGAAATAAGAATTTGTCTGTGAGGATTATAGTCTGTTTTTATGAAGTAGTTATAAAAATCATCATGGATAAAGAAAATCTTGGTTATCCTTAAAACATGGCATGTATTCCTTTCCTTCAATGAAATGTCTCACTATATTCGGTGATTGACCTGATCATTAGAGATGGGTGCTGAAACGTGGTATCAAACTGGCCCCGGGGCCACATTGGACAGTCCAAACAGACCCAAAAGCTTCAGACTTATTGGCTCAGTTACCTGTCTATTGACTCTTTTTGTGTTGTTTGGCAACAATGAACAAACAGCTCTGATCGCTCTGAACTAACAGTCTCCAGCGAACAGCGACTGCAGCTGTGAGCCCCTCCTGCTTTAAAAGCATCATTAGCGGCATGTAAAATATATTGTAAACATGATCTTTAACTTTTTTTCCTCACACTGTTGAACTCTCATAGATCCCTCACTGTAACTGATTCACAAATGTTTGTGTGTCCAATTATATATATTGTATGACTTTAAAACGACAATGAAAGCAGGTGAAATTTAACTTGCATTGAAGCATTTTATAGCCAGGATTCATCCTATAATGTAATGTTAATGATCATCATGTCATTTTTTTACCAGTCAAAGTTGTGATGGTTTTATTCCATTGAGTCTTTGTTTTTTTTCGCCTGCCTTTTTGTAGCACTCCCAACATTGTGGCGCAGCTACAGGCATCTTCCTGCTGATCAATGCGTCAGTCATCATCATCATCCGTGGACATCGGTTCTGTCTGTGGGGCTCTGTTTACCTTGACGCTCACGGGGAAGAAGATCGAGATTTACGGTAAGCTGGATGTTTAAAATAAAAATAATACTGCTGTTGGTGGCTCATCTGGATTATTAATTACTTTGTTATGAACAGTTAATAAAGAATGAAGTATCAATTTTTTTAGATTAATTAATGCTAAATTACTGGTGTTATTAAAATACTGTTGCTGTGATAAAGGCGGCACCATTTTATTTAGTTAATGAATCGAGAATTTGATCAGTTTCATTCATTACTAATAATTACCTTAATTTAAGAGCCTATTAGGATTTTTTTTAAATCCTTGAAAAAGAAATAGAAAATTTACATTATTAACACTTCTATTAGATCAGGTTTTATATAGACAATATCTTATATGTTTTTGTATGTCTGTTTTTTTTTTTTTTTTAATCTCTTGTTTCTTTGTTTTGCTTTAAATAGCTTTGAAATACCCAAATAAACCTGCCTCGGATATATCGTGCTCATCTGCTGTGGTTTGTCTGTTTTTCTGCAGCCGTGGTAAACCTCTGTTCCTGTGTGAAGAGAGGTATCGAGTGTTGGAGCAACAGTGGGTGTCTCACACCTTCGATCACATCAACAAACGCTGGGGGCCGCACTACAACGGACTCTAAGATCTTCCAAAGTCTGCTTAAAGAAAAACACACCTAAATCCAAGATGGAGATGATTGAGATTATTAATATTATTATGATTTTCCTGGCTTGTATCTGCCTTGATTAAAAAAAAATATTTGGAAAATCCTTGTTTTAAACAAACATCCAATAAGGTTATTGCTGCCACAGCTTTTGGTTTATGTGAAGTTTGGTGTACAGTCATGCCTAAAAGAATAACACGTGTGTGCGTTCAAGTGATTTATCGTGTGGTTTTTCAACAGGAAAAAAAAACAAAAACAAAACCATCTGAATTGGGTGAGATTTCAATAAAGAAAATATAAGTTTGCCCAGATCTCCAGTTGGTCTGGATCAGGCTATAGAGGTCTGTTCTGCTCAACTTTCAAAGACACAGATCAGGTAGATGGATATTTAGAAAATATATCCGAATTGCTGAAAGTACCTGATAGAGCTGATATGTTTTTGATCTATTTATGATGAAGAAAATACATATCCCTTTTATTTATGATGGTGCGCTCCCATCTTCTGCCCTGAGTTTAAAGCTCTTAATGAGTGAAACAAGGTTTCTGTCGGCGGCGCAGGTCAAGTGATGGCAGGCAAAACCAAGTCCACCCATCAAGACAAGAGTTTTTTTTGTTTTTTTGCGAACAAGAAAAGGACTCTTTCTGGGTCTAGTTGCAATCCATCCTCAGGAATTATTATTTTTCCTTTTTTTGGTTGTCTTTGCTGTTGAAAATATGTTTTAGATATTTAAATAAATGCTGCTGCTCATTGTTAAAAAAAAAAAATTAAACTTTGTGAAGATTTTTTTTTTTTCTGTAAGATTGTGCTTTTGAGTTTACAGTTGATGGCTGGGAATGTGGATTCAAACTCACTTTAATGTTTAAGGAGTTATGCAGTCGCTACGTTGCACCCACTCCAGGTGTCATTATCCTGCCTTTTTAGTGGTGATGTTTTAAATTTGGTTGGATGAACAGGAGAGAACAAAAACACTCACATCAGTCACTTTGTTCCAGCGTCATAAATATCACAGCACAGGCTTTTGAGTCCTGCTGCAAAAACGAACAAAAATATCACATCAACTTGGATCTTCCTCTGCTGGGTAACAGATTTCTCCCTTTCTGCTTTGTTTTTTTTAAACAAGTTCATATCTGCAATACAGATGAATTCATAATGACTATCTTACTCGTGTATCATCTAGCTGTTATTTGTAGTTGCATTTTGACATTGCAGGATTATCAGAGTTGGTATCCGTTTTAACACTGTGCATGGCATCATTTAAGCGACATTATTTGTCTGAGCTACTTTATTTTTCCGATTTATCACCTTGCTTTTCAGGAAGGATAGAGATACGGCTCAGTCGTGCCAGCAGAGCTTCTGTTTACGGAGGGATTGAACTGCTGAGCAACGATTCATTCAAAAGTTGCACATCTAGAACTTTCTCCCGAATGTTTGCATGATGATTTTCTTTATCCCCCCCCGTAGGTTTCGTGTTTTTACTTTCTTCATTTTTGCTGTATCCACTTTTTGTAAAAGACCGCAACCAAATAGCCAATAATGGGTGTAAAATTGTAACTGAAAGCTTCTGTCTTTTCCTGTGTGAATGAAGAGGAATACAGTACATTACTGTAGGTGCTGACTCAAACTTTCTGAGTTTGTCCAGGAAGTATGATTTGGGACATTTAATGAAAACTGTAACATATGTGAATAAAATATAAGCACACATTGACTGAATCCCTTTGTGTTTTTTTTTTTTCTTTTCAGATTTCACTCTACGGCAGAAAACTTTTAATTGAGATATTTTATTGAACTTAAATTCATATAAAAAAAAACTATCAGCACATTGAGATATGATTTACATTTGCATACAAATATGGATATTTTAGTATTTTAAGGCTTTATATTTGAATGTAATTGATGTACAAAATGCTACTGAAATCAAATCAAATCAAATACAGGTAAAAGTTTTATTGTGCATTTTCTCTATTGTCTAATAAAATATGTTAAACTGACCTTCGACAAGAACAAGGGACCAAAGTACAGATTACATCCAACAACCACAAGTTTCTAAACTAGCACATTAAAAAGCAGTGCATACATTTATTTATAAATGTATTTATAGGTTTAACTATTACTGTATGTTACGGTCACTGACCTCTAGGGCCTCTCTTCCTGAGAGAGCTCTCTGTTTCAGTTCCACCTGGCTGCCACAGGTGCAATGTGTTGCAGCTCGTCAGCCACTCCATAGCTTCATGCCAGAGATGTCAGATCCCTTTTGTCTTTTCCTTGGGCCTTGATCTGATGTGATTCTGTCTGTGAGCTGACTGTTTCTTGGGTTCATGATTTTGCTGTGAGCTTATCAAGTTTTTAACCAAAATCCTGTTTCTGTTCACAGTGGAAGCTGGTAGGGGTTCTCTGCCATTTTTGTTTAACTGTTTTCTCCTGTTTTGTTGCAAGCTAGAAAGTTTAGGTTTTGTCTTTATTTTAGTTCTCCCCTAGAAAGGGTTTTTAGTTAAAAGGGGATGTTTGGTTTATTGTTTTGGCCTTGGAGACCCTGAAGCTTAGTTTCCCTGTGTTTCCATGTGTTTTCTGTCTTCTGTGACTGAGTTCTTTTTTTTTTTTTTTTTTTTTTTTTTTTTTTTTTTTTTTTTTTTTTTTTTTTTTTTTACTGACCAACTGTTTAGATCATTGATTTTATGTTACACCCAGTGCCAGATTTTACCCTAAGTGGGGTTGAAACACTGTAAAAGGGGTTTCTGATGTCACTTTGTGTTTTACTATTGTACATTCAGATGCAAAACATGGCGATATTAAAATTGCATATAGAGTACACTAAAATATGTGGTATTTAACTATTTTCTGATCCTTAATACAAAAAAAGAAAACTGAGTATTTGTGTTAACCCCCCTCCCCCTTCAGTCTGATACATTTAATGGAATAAACGTGAGGAAAGCCATTGTTAAAACCATAGCAAAAGCACGTTTACTGTTTACCACACACCCTCTAGAGCAGTGGTTCCCAGTCCTGCCACTTGGGCCTCTGATATTTTTGGAGGTGTTTTTTGCTCCAGCATTTGATTCAAACAATTTTATTAGCTCTTCTGCAGTTAAGTGCAGCTGAAGCCTGTTAATTGGCGGCGATCCATTAAACCTAGGAGTATATGCTGTAAGTCAATTTTTCTTATAAGTTCATTTTTTTCTTCTTGAATTGGAAAGTAATTTAGACACTTTGTCAATGGAATAAAATAATTTACATTTAGAATGAGAAAAATAAAACAAGTGCAATTTCTTATTACAAGTGCATAATATCTAATTATCTTAGTTCAGTGGTAAATAAAATACTCATTCCATTGGTAAATCATCTTATTTACCTTCTCAAATTCAGGCTAAAGATATTTTTGTAAACATGTTAGAAAATGCTCAAGTCCGATGAGACCAAAAGTAAACGTTACTATAAATACAGAGTGCAGTGTACAACGTGTGGTTTACATTAAACTCAAAACACAATCCCCACTATGAAACATGGAGGTAGCTGCATCGTGCTATGGGTATGTCTTTCTTTAGGAATAAAGAAGCCGGTAAGCGTTTATGGAAAGATGAATAGAGCTGTATTCAGGACAGCTCTGGGGGAAAACCTTTTAAAGACTGCAAACAGCATTTGTACAGATTGTGTAAAAAAAAAAGCTAATGGGATCTGAAAAAGTTCAATGAGCTTTTTTACACTCCGATTTCTAACTGGCTGTTTGAATGTTTCTGTTCTAAACTCTATAAATCCTCAACTTCAGGTACCTCAGTCCAGTGATGCTCACTCACTTCATGAACAGATGGGAAATTTGAACCAAATCTGTAAAATCATACTTTGTATGCAGAAAACATCCAGAGAAAAGCTATGATATCAAACAAGAAATCCTGGGAAGGTGTTTTCTGTGTTTCTGAAATTAAATGGCTCTTAGTTCCTGAAACTGTGTGAGAGCATTTTGCAACATAATTGGTTCGGAGTCCGTAAACAAGGGAGGCCCTGTGGATAATGACCAGTCGTGGCACAAAGCCACTTTTTTTCTTCCAATTAGGAAACCAGAAAGGAGGAAAAAAAAGTGTACTTTGAAGGACAAATGTGAGCTTGGATTAAAAACCTCAGTTTCTGCAACTGCATTCAAGCTACAGGATGTTGGTGTTAAAGGCCGTCCTCCGACAGGCTTCCTTGGATATTCCTCCCATTGCTTCTTGTGCAGGTAAACTCACCCTGAATCCTCCTCAGACCTTACACAGCATGCATAGACTGCTGAAACCTGTATAAAGTGATAGTGGTCATTCAGTTAACCACTACCGGTCTACAGGACAACATGCTCAGGTATCTCTACAGTTAATAATTAAAACCTTTTAGCAAGTAGCAAGTAGGCAGAAAAATCTCTTTGAATTTATTGCTGTAGAGGGGGAGCTACATACGAAGCCTAAAAGCAAAAACCTTCCCAGTTTTTATGAAACTTGACCCGGATATAAAAACAAGTTATGTCAAAGGTCCTACTGTGACTGAAGGTCTCTCCTGTGTTGCAGATGTTACAGATGGAAAAACAAAAGGAGCAATGTCAAGGTAACTTCATGGTTTTCTTCTTTTTTTATCACATGCTGAGAATGTTTAACATACCAAGTTCAGGGTTTCTGACTCCATTTAAATGTATTTATACTGCATGAAATAAATCAGGTAGCTATATTTTAAGGTTGGCAAAAACACTTGAGTACTTTTCATTTGGGAACTCTTGTAAAAAGCCATCATTTTTTGAACAAATGTTAATGATTCAATGTAAATATATAAATATGTAGCAAGCTAACCATTGTTGTTCATATTTACCGTCACCCTTTTATAGAAATAGAAAACTGTTAAATCAGTTCTTGTGTTGTAGAAAATGAAGCATTTAACCAAAGTAAAGTAATTTAGGTCACATGAAAAAAAAACATCAATTTCCTTAAATAATTGTTTTTAATTAAGTAACTGGGAGCAGATGACATAATATAATTATATAATAATTATCGTGTCAATACTTTTTCCAGTAGAACTGCACTTCCTGTTCTATTTTTTTAAGTGTTTTATTTTTTCTTTAATCTGATTTCAAGTGAAGTTCATTTCAATTTTCATCGTCTTTACACTGTAATCTTTGGTTAAATAACATTTATTTTGATTAATTTTATCTTTTGCAGATTCCTGAAAGATTATAATGTTTTGTTGTCTGATTTGCACATGAGTTTTCTTTTCAAGTTAAATATGAATAAAGCTGATATTAGGTGACTTCACACCTTGGTACATTAAGCATTAAATATCTCTGTAATGATGATAATATAGCACATTTTCCATCCTTTGGAAACATAAATGATTAATTTTTTATTCTTTCCTTCAGTACATGCAGATAAGCCCCAAAATGTTAATGATAGAAAGTAATAATTTAATGTCTCTTGAAGTAATAGTAGCATTTCGGACTGAATTAGGAGGGAAATCTGTGCAGGGAACTAAAGATTAGCAGGATGACAATCTTTAAAGACTCATTGCCAACTGAAAAATGCTAAAATATTGGAGTTTAGCTTGCAGAAAGCCCAACTTTGTGCCTTGTCAGTTTTGGTTCCTTTAAACTGACTGTATTAATGTGAACTTGCTTTGCCGAGTCACAACACAAAGAGGCAGCTGAGGTATTTGAGAGATTAAACCTAATGAGGTCGTCTTTGTTTGTATAAATATGTTTTCTGTATCCCAAACTGTTCTGCACCTGCAAGATTATTAATCCAGGAGGTTAGCTGCTTATATTGTAGCAAAAGCTGGGGCTGTCTGTCACCCACCCTAATGGTCATCCAGGGTGAAAACAAGGGTACTATGCTTCAGGCTTCACTTGGTGGAGGTTTACTGCAAAGCTTCCTCATATCCCCTTAAAAGGGATTATAGTTTTTTCTCTCTCTCTCACACTCTACTGACCTACCAAAGGGTTTATTTACCAAGTGTAGTTCCCATGAGGCTTTATCAGAGAAAGTAGAATTGTGTGTTTGATAAAAGCAGAAAATGGGATTACTCACTTTCACTTTGCTTCATTTGACAAAGATGTTCTGCAGCTTGTCTCGCTGTCTAAGGACATCACAACACTAAAGATGTACTTCTGTGAAAATTGCCTCAAAATAGAAGAACAGAAGGTATCTTAAACCTCTTGTTTTATTGTTTGTTTTCAAGAATCCTTCTAAAATGTATTAATGCAGACTGCGGTTAATTTACCTAATTCAAATATTCATGTTTGGTTCCCTTTATTTCACTGAGACACAAGAAGAAAAAGCAACCCGAGCTTCCCCCATCCGGGACCAGTAGGTGTCCTGTTCCTAAACTCTGCTTCAATGCTTTATCCTTTTAAGCAGCTGCATTTAATTTGTAACTTTGCAGCTATTATTTCCTGCACTGCTGAAATTATTGTTAGAATTAAACAAATATATATTTGCTGTAAAACTTTTAAACATTTTATATCCATGGCTTTTAACCAATATCGATGAGTAGATATTGTGTTGGTTCATCATTTAAAAGCATTTGTTTTCAAACTCCATATACTTAAATGCTTTTCATTTATGTAATAAAACATTTTTTATATTATAAATATAACAATTTTAATCTTTTTGAATAAAACATTTAAATTGTACGTGCATAAAGTAGGATTCTGTCCAGTTGTCTATTTTTATAACTTTTTAAAGACAAAACAATATGCTATTTCATATGAATAAATAATTAAATTGTAATTTGTAAGCAGAAGAAGAAAGGAGACCAAAACATGGACATTTCTAATTTAAAAAAACTTTAAAAAAGGCATTTTTTTTTTAAATCTCATTAAAGTTGAAATATTTATTAAGTTCCCAAGTGTTGGAAACTTATTTTCTACAATACTCATGATTATAAATATATAAAATAAATAGATTATTATATAGATGTTTAAAGAGTCTCTATCAAATGTGTTTTTACAATAAAGTTTCAAACTTGTGCAGAAGCAGAGCTCAGTAGGTGTTGAGGGGAGACAGATGGTGGACACATGACTTAGCAACTGTCACAGACTTCCTGGTTACCTGCCTGCAACCTGAGGTGCTTCATATCAGCCACCATTATGACTGCCTACATCTGCCACCTGAATATTTTAACCCAGCTGCAGATCAAGTTGCAGATGACTGGTAAATTATTAATCCCTGTAGATTGAGTCTGGATCATTCGCATGTGAGGCAGCAGCAAACACTTTCACAGACGCAGGTATGTTTGCTTTGTTGCTTTTTGATCTGAGTATTTTTTTTTTTTTCTGTCTTGAATCATTAGTAATCAATGATTAATGAAAACATGGAATGAAGGGAAATGATCACAGATGGTGTCTGTGTGATGAGTGCGGTGTCGATGGATTGTTTGTTAGTTTGTGAATTATCTATAGCCACGTCAATAGGGCTTTTTTTTTTTTACCTAAAATAAAGTAAAACCACATTTGAAACACATAAAAACACATTTGAATTAATAATTATTGACAATAACATTATGGTCACCTTAGCAAGTTTTTCTTTTTTGGAGCTTTTAGACTCAGGTGGATTAAGTTTTTAGGTGTATGTTGCCATGCAGATATAATGTTGGTCATTAAAGAGTAAAATTCAACAACAGATTACAGGTTATATGTTCTACTCTAGGGTTCAGGTTACAGAGCAGAAGATCAGCGATAAATGTTTGATCCTGTTGCATTTTATGCATCAGAATCAGCTCAAGATGTCTGACTGAATGTTGGGAAAGAGGTTATATTTGTGTCTCTTTTAGCTGTTTAAAAGGAACAATGTTCTACCTTTCTCAGCATTCTTAGCAGCTGTGATTGTCCAGATGTGAGACTCGCTCATATACAGGCCAACTTTTACACATGCTATCACATCCACGCATGAATGCTCCCAATGGCTGAAGGTCAAACAAACACAGGTTAGTGTTACATTATAATGGCCTGCCTGCTTGATGCTGAATCCACTATGGATTTAATAAGGAAGTGTTGCTGTATAGGATACCATTGTGATGCTGAGCAGGTCTGCCCTGGCACACGAAATGTCAGTAAAGGACATGGGAAAAAAAAAACAACAAAAAAACATCCATTAGAACGATGCCTTATTAGTCTTCAGTATATCTGAATGCTCTTTTTCCTCATAGTATGATGGAAAGAAATCCTTTGCTTTTATGATCCTGGTGAATATAAATGTAAATATATTTAATTCAAAAATTTGAAAATGAATTTTGTAAAAAATGAATTGCAAATACAGAAGATACAGATCTATATAGAATAAAGGCTGCTGTTCCTTAAAATGGTCCTTTGACTTACAGTGCACCTATTTTAAAACAACGATTATGATGCCTGGAGGTCTTTTTGACCCAAAGTTTGCATTTAAACAACAGCCTGAGAAACTCATAACTTCCTTTCTCTGATCAAGCATTAAGCCTGTTTGCACAATCTGGACAAATATTGATGTGCAAGGAGCCTGTACATAGTATATTATTTCTTCACTCTGCATTGTTTGTTTCAGCTGCATGGTGAGATTCTTTTTGCTGATACCTGGAAAATCACCAAGCCAAAAAAAATGCTTTGAATTATTTTTAGCATCCCCTGCAGGTCTTTCTTTAAGTTATCAGATGACCAAGCTAGATATTTATTTTCTACATAGGGTCAGATCGGTTTGGGTAGCTTTACCTATGGATATCTCTTACTGGAATCCCAAAGCATTAGAAAGCTTTACAGAAAAAACAAAAAAATCTTTTCTGTTTCTGGATTGGTTTGGCTTAGAGCTTGATGTGTGTTGATGTGCTTTCTAAAACATCTGAGTTTACCTTAAGCTGTCAGGCTGGACTTGTTTTTAATTCCACAGGTCTTATAATACTTGGCCAAGGTGTGGCTCCTAAAATAAAAAAATAAATAGTTGAACCACTGTTAATTCAGTATTGACCACTTCAGAAGTATTTTAGACACAAACCATGTTTGCTTTCAGTTGCTTTAAAAAAGAAATAAATTAGTTAACTGATATAAAATCTTTCATCTAGACTTTTATATTGTTCTTGGTATTTTAGTTCAATATATGTATTTGTATGGACTGTTTATTATTAAAAGATACAAATATTAGCATTTAAAGTCTTGGTCGTCTTTTCCATTTTCTTAATGTCATAGGTAACAACGTCCTTCCTTCCTTCCTTCCTTCCTTCCTTCCTTCCTTCCTTCCTTCCTTCCTTCCTTCCTTCCTTCCTTCCTTCCTTTATGCAAAGTATTGTAATATCCCCTGTAAATTCATAATGAATTTGAATATTTTAACCTTTAAATCAAGCTTAAATGACTCATAACTAACCATAAGAACATGTAGGGATCCTGATTGACACATTGATCCTGTTTTCAAATGATCATCCTGAGTTTCTTATTCTGATGGTAAAACGTATTGGTTACTTTGTAGGTTGTGGAAAATGGGATGTAAATCACATTTATTTAAAGATGTAAACTGTCCTGAAATGTCTTTCCTTGAAGGACACAGTGAAGGATATCAGTTGTATCTCTGTGCTGCATATTTCAGCGTGTTCTCTCAACACCCATCTAAAAATCCCTCGTGAAGTGATTCATAAACCTGTCTCCATGTGACACGGTTGGACATAATTTTTCACATCAATTTTCCAGATGACCTGAAATAAAAGATTCCCCCTTCATTCCCTCAGGGTCAAACAACCTGTATGATGTATTGGCATGTTTACGATGAGAGGAGCGGGAGTTGAACTGAAAATAAACATCCCTCTTCATCAGGTTTATCTGGAAATTGTGGCATTATTAAAAGGATGGATCCATGCTTTCCAGCATAGGAAACTATGTCTTTTTTTATCTGTTATTTTGTTTCATATATTTAACAAACATTCTTAAGTATAAGAATGCTTTAAAACATCCTGCATACGAATTATTTCATAAAGCTGCTAGTTCAGAGGTGTGGCAAATGTTTGCCGCTTCAGGTCCGGTAATCCCTGACCAATCCAATTGATCTCCAGGAGATTGCACTTCTTAGTGCACAGCGAGGTCTCAGTGGAGACAGCTAATTCAGTGACTGTGGGAGACAACACTTGTTGCTTGTCCTCTTGAGGGAAGCCTTTGCTGTTGCTATCCTTGTTGCTCTAGCATGATCCCCAGAGACTCATTCCTTGTAACTTTTCTCAGTGCTGATGAGTCAGAAGAACATAACACTTGCCATGTAAGTAGCCACTGCGGTTTGTTCTGGGATTTTTCTTATTTTAAGCTCATAATGTGATCCCCTGGTCTGTACAGTCGTTGCTAAATAAGCTGTTTGGAAGATATTCTTCACCGTTTATAGATTTGATCTGCTCATAACTTTAGCTGATATGTTTTGCTCATATTGCAGAAGTGCAGCATTGTAACCTCTGGGTTCAGTCAGTCACTGTCAACTTTCTGTTCCCTTACACAGCTTTTGGCATTAGAGAGGGGATTATTGTTTTCCTTGCTATCATAACATATTTACAGGATTTGTGGAAAATGTTGTTGATCTGGGATCTGGTCTGTTCCTCAGGAGATCTCTGTATGGACTGTTCCCCTACAAGTCCAGCATGATCGGGCTGGAAAACCTAGGAGATCCCTCTGCAGAGTGGGACATAGTGGAGACCATTGGGAAAGGGACGTACGGCAAAGTCTACAAGGTGACCAACAAAAAGGATGGGAGCCAGGCGGCAGTGAAAGTTCTAGACCCCATCAACGTGAGTCCCTTCAAAACATTCCCTAAAACTCTGCATATTTCAAATGTTTCTCTCCTTTAACACACCTAATTCGAATGGCTGGATGCCTCTTCAGCTAATGAAGGACTTTGAGCCCAAAGAACAACAGCTGGGTAGAAACCAGTGGCTACATAGACAGGGCAAGAAGCGGCAAAGGGTTTCACTCGGGGACCCAGAGTGACATATTGTGGAAAATCTGTGTGGGATGCAGGCGGCCTGCTTTAATCACTAGAACACCACTTCTCCCATCTAAGTTATCTCTGTTTGGCAGCATATTGATGGTCATTGGTAGAAATTTGGTGGAGCTGGAAACCAGCTGGATAGCACTTTTTTTGTACAAATGTATGTTTTGCTTTCATATAGTATATAAAATATTCCATCAGGAAAATAATTAACTAATTGTTTCTTTTTTTTTAGCTTACATGACCTACTTTTATTCGTATCCCTGGTGAATGTATTTGTGATTGGACTGGTAAAATCTCACATGGAAGGAAAATTTATGAACACAACTTTAATCCTATGTTCATCTATTAAGAAATAACTTTTTTTTTAAATATGAAAGGTTCTTTTGTACAAAACACATTAGGAACTATGTAAGTGAAGCATATTTCATGCATACTTTAACATTTTTAGTGGATGGTTTTGATTTAGGAAGGAAAGGTAAAAAATAAAATACCAGGTTTTAAAAAACTTACCCAATGTATATATTAGAAATCACCC
This sequence comes from Jordanella pulchra, assembly GCA_034780135.1. NCBI lineage: Eukaryota > Metazoa > Chordata > Actinopteri > Cyprinodontiformes > Cyprinodontidae > Jordanella > Jordanella pulchra. The sequence goes on along the minus strand of JAUZNJ010055262.1, from coordinate 17,754 downwards.
AAAAGCTAAACACAAATATCTCTTCCAACTTCTTGCTCCTCTGTAGAAAAAGTTTGGATCTCTGTATTTTCTTTTCAACATATTGAATTAGCTTCCACTTCTAGCGGAAGCTAATTCAATATGTTCCTCACTTCATATGAAAATCCTTATAATTAAAAGAGAACAGCTTTGAGGTTTTTACATCTTTCCTCAAAATATACTTTGTTTCTCTGTTCTTCTGTTTAGAAGTCAAATGAATAGAAACAATTTGACGTATTCAGCATTTAGGTTACTATTTCATATGGCAGTGGTGATGCTGTCATGTTTTCCTAACAAGATTTTTCAGGGCTTGTTTTGTTTTTAAATCGACTTAAAAGTTTTTAGAGTTAAGGAAGTTATTAATCTGACTTCTTCCCTTCCCTATATGCTATATAACACGACACTGAAGCTAATTTCTCTTATACACTCATAGAAAGGACCAGAGGACATGCGATTCAAATCACACAGATATGCGTTGGTCTTTTTTAAGTTTGGAAATGGCTGCAGGAAAATAGCCAGATAATCATTTTTCTTTTTTTTTTTTAAATATATCCCTCTGTGTTCTTAGGACATAAGTTTTATCTTTCTTGTCTCATACAAGCCTATAAGTGCACCAAATACCAAATGTTGGTGTTAAAATAAAGTAATATAACTCTCAGCTTTCATTCCGTCGGTGTTTATTTGATTATTTTTGAGGCTGAATTTTTGTTCATGAACATTGTTTAATGTCATCATCATCTGCTTGCAGTAAACATCAGCTTAATATTCAGGGTGCAACTCGTGTCCTATCCCTCTTGAGATCCAGTATTTTTTGCCCTTTTTTACACTTTAGTTTTGACTTTTCCTCTTTCTATTAAAATCCTTGGCTAAGATTGATTGGTTCATTACTTTATTGTTTACTCTTTGCACACATGAGCAAAATCTTACCTCTAGTTACCTTGTCTTGTGGTAGTTACTACAGAAAGCTTGAGTTTAATAACCAGTTAAGCAAAAACAAAGTGTAAAACAGTAAAAGTATATATAATAAGCCACCATGGTTGCCACCATTTAATCTGAAAGCCTTTTTACACAACTATAGGAGCTACTGAAATGTGTCAAGTCATAAATAAAGTACATAAGTAGGCCACTTTAATAAATGCTTTGTTTTTTGAGTTGATTCATATCTAATTAGTAATATTTCTCTTTGATTTATACAAAGAAATCCTGAGTTTAGTATTTAAAACAGTCATTTGGTTTTAAATGACTGCCTATTCAGAAAAAAAACCTGTCATTTTACAATCAGTTCAATCTTTAGACAACTTTAATTAAACTTTAATTCAGTTTGTCCAGTGGAAAATCCCTTTATCATTTTATCATTAACATGTTTTTAACTTATTCATAAATCCTTTAGATGATAAGAACCAACTACACTTTAAACCTGATCAAAGATAACAGAATCCTAGTTTTAAAAAAAGTCTTGAACTTATATCCTAAAAAGTTTGGTAGAGATGGCATAAAACCTATGAGCTGTGTTTACCATAGCTTTCCTGTTGCGATTCTGAACTATACTGAAGAACATTGTAAACAGGGCTGTAAAATCTTTGCATATTACTTCCTGATGGTAAACGTGTAGAAAAACACCGAGGACTCATGGTTCAGTTATCCTCCTTTTGTTTACAGGCTGTATGTATGATTATTGACATCAATAGTTCTTAATCATTCACGATGATGCTTTGAGTCTTTTAACAGCAACTGTAGTTTCAGCACCACATAATAAAAGGAATACATCTCAGACAGAATCCTTTCCACAAATGAACGTCCTGTTTTATTTGAACTGTTTTATTTATATATATTTTTAATGTGACCTAATGGGTTTGATGGAGAACATGCATTGACATCATCATTGCTGTCTGACTCAAAACTTCACCAGTTCTTAGTATTAAAACATTTGTGTTTTTCCCTTTAACTGGGATTTCCTGCAGAATTCAAGTTGCTCAAACAGAGTAGGTGGCAAGTTTTGCTTTCCCTTCATCTTGATGTAGTTTTTTTTGTTCTCCCTGCTACGATTTATTACCCCCCCCACCGCCTTATTTGCATTCACACTAGTCTAGTGCAGTCTTCGCAGATAGCATAGCTTCTCTCTGCATATCTGTTCATTTTTCTGCTTGATGAGGATACTGTAGACCATGTTTCAGCCGTACTAGTCTTGTGGAAGGATCCACCATCCTGGCAGCCCGATCCCCCACCATGCTCCCTTCAAGAAGACGGAGCGGCCTCCTCTCCCATCTCTCTCCCTGATTAGAGTGCTGACACCATCACTCAGGCATCCAGGAGGAGAAATTCTACCTCTGTGGCTGTGGATCTTCTCTCCCTCTGAGATTTACTTTGATAGAAAAGTGGAGCCAGCAGTAGTTCAGCTCTACAGCCCATCCTATATATATGTTACTATTTTACAACCCTGTTCTAATCATAGCTACCTGGTGTTGCATTGTAGCTAAAAATAAATAGAATCACACATTTAAAACATTTTCTATGATCCATTTTGTTGCATACGTTGCAAAGCTGTGGTTAAAACTTACTTGTTTGCTTTTTGAAGGATGTAGATGAGGAGATAGAAGCAGAATACAACATCCTGAGGTCCCTGTCTAACCATCCTAATGTGGTGAAGTTCTTTGGCATGTTTTATAAGTCTGACAACTTATCAGGCGGACAGCTGTGGCTGGTACTCGAGGTGAGCTCTTTTTTATATTCGGATTATTTTCCTTCCCACATATAATATCAAACATGAAATGGTCTGTTTTATTTCATTTATTTATTTTGTTTTCATTTATTAGCTTGATAGATATTTGTTATACATTAATAATGCTAACATAAAAATATCTTAGATATCATTATATTTCATTGCACTGTATCCAATCTAAACTTACTTGACTTCTATTTATTTTAATTGTTGAATTTGTATCTATTTTCAATTGTTTTTTATTGTAGTGAAAACTCTTTAGATAATCCTGTGGTTGGTACATGTCAGCTCTTTATCTTGAGTTGTCACATGACTCAGATAAAACCTACACAAGTGTTAATAAGATAAATGCTGAGGTCAGTGACCCAAGTGAACCAAGGGTCTTTGGAGGACAGAGATGTACACAATGGTCTTAAAGAAAATACGAAATAAAAACTAAATAAACATTTTAAAGCGGAGAGGAAATGTGCTGATAATAAAAATGGTTGAACTGCCTCCTTTTGAGCAGTCAGGATTATGAGAAATTGAAAAGAATAAAACATAAACTTTTTTCTATTGAGTTTTAGAGGATCAAATGTGAATATGTTTGCATAATAATAGAAAAAGACTACACAAAACACAGTACTTTGAAAAGGAACCATTTAATGAATTTTCATAAAGCAAAAGGAATTGGAAAATATTTAGATGACATGGAAAGGCCACCTTCAGGTGTCGATGTGTCGACACAAGACCACAACAAAAATCTCATTCAGAACCTACAGAGACACTTTAACATCCAGAGATATAAACTCTGAAATTCTGTGCATGTAATTTACATTTTAACAGAAGTAAATATGCAGATTTTGGGTTTTAAAGAAGCTATTGTTTCCTTCCTGTGTATTTTATAGCATAAACAGTTTAATGCTCAGCAAAACAAGGAAGTTACAGGTTGTTTTGTAATCATCAAAAAGTGCATCAACCTCTGCATGACACCTAAAATGCACATATAGGAGTGAAATGCTGCAACAGTTACGGAATCAAAACATCACTAAATCTCGCTTTACTCTCTGCAAACATTTTATCAGTGTTGATACATATTTTACTCAACCCTGCATGCTGAGTTCTTGCAGTGGCTCTAAATGATGGCAGCCTGACTAAACCTCTGTGTGGTTTAACTAATAATTGTTTTACCAATTTTCGGCCTATTTGAACTTTTCTCTTGATAGTCAGTTAATTCTTAATTATAGAAAACTGATAGAAAATAGCAGTGACGGGGGACAAAATAAGTACATTTCCTGATCTTATAGAGAAGCATGCTGTCAACTTTAGACTCTTCATCTCAATACTAAGGCAGTAAAATAAATCTGATACATACAGCTAAGCAATTTTATCACAAAATCAGCTTTTTAAGTCAGATTTAAACCCAGAATGGAAGCTGTATAATGAGATAAGAAACAGTTTAATAGCAGCTTAAGTACTCTACATGCTATGGTGGAGTTTCTTAACAAGCCTTGTGCTATTGTTCTGACATATGAGCCTGAGCTTCCTTCTCCAGCTTGGATGTGTGGCCTAACCCTCCCCATGAATCATAATTTAGAACGGTGAGTGATGGACGAGTCATTGGTGTTTCTCTGTCTCCCTTGCAGCTGTGCAACGGTGGCTCCGTCACAGAACTCATCAAAAGCCTGATCATGCGCGGCCAGCGTCTGCAGGAGTCTGTCATCTCGTACATCTTGTACAGTGCCCTCTTGGTAAACTGGCAACTGATCATAAGCAGCAGCTGGGATGCAAACATGCTTAATTTCAGGGCTTTTTAAAAAGCATCCACACCATAAAACATTTGCACCTTTTGTCCTTGCCACACAAACCGAATGTAGCTATCTTGTTAGGATTTTATGTGATAAAAGAGTAGTGCAGATTTGTAGAGTGAGACGAAAGTACATAGTTTTAAGATTTTCATTTAGAAACTATAAGAGTATAACATGCATTTGCATTTAGCCCCTTTGAGTTAATATTTTTACAACTATTGAAGTTACCACTGGAAGTCTTTATGGGCTGGTGTTGTGTGACTTTAAAATACATCCATGATCCAGCACACCTGAATAAAATGGATGAATTAATTTCCCAGTAGACCAGAGTTCTGCTTATAGTCCTTTTATTTAATCCATGTAGGCTAAAGTAGAAATATCTGTAAAGATTTTTAGGACACCACCCCTCAGGTCCCCTGATCCTCTTCTAGGATTGCTATTTATTTGTCTGCATCCATCAATCTATACTGAAGTACAGCATCTCTACAGTATGATGCTGCCACCACTTTGAGCAGCGGTGTTCGTTTGTCCTCGCATATAAGCCAAAAAGTTTTAGTCTTACTGAAGCAAATCCTTGACTAATAGATGCCCAGTCAAATGACCAGTTCACCAGAATTTTACTTCGTTTAGATTACAATTTAGTAAATAGCCCATATTTGCTAAATTTAATAGAAAAATGTGTTTGTTTTGTAAATAAGATTAAGGAGCTGAATCCAAGTCCATGTCACAGTTCACCAGTAAAAAAATAAAAGAAAAACATGTATGGTTTTCTCACTACATCACAATTTTAATGACTTTTGATATCATTCATAAGGTTATAACGTTTTCTGTTACTGACCTAGGAAACTGGAACTATTATTGAGATTTATTAAACGTAGTAAAATATTTCAAGCTATTATTTTCTGCCATTTTAATGGTTTTGGTTTATAGATGAAAACCCAAAACATACGATCAAATAAAAAAAACATTTCTAGTGTATAAACGCTATGATATGGCCATATCATAGTCTATACATTTTCATTTCATATTTCACTTGTCAAGCCGCTTCTGAACCATAGACAACATCAGAACCCCACCTGGGCCAAACAGAAAAAAATGGACATTACGTTAGTGGACCAAAGACCTTCCAGACAAAAGTTTGCATTTCATTTTAAAATCAAAGGTCCGGAATTTGGATGAGGAAGGAAGAGGCCCAGATTCCAACTGTCGACTTTAAGTCTAGTGAGAAGTCTTCACAATCAGCAATGGTTTTGGAAAAGTCGATGTGCTCAGATCAGAATGCAAAATCATCTGGTGTTGGTCTGCTTTGATATATCAAACAACATGATCATCTGCCAGCGAATCTTATCGAAATAAATCCTTCTTTTTGGTGTTTCTTCATTGAGATGCTGATTACATTTTCCAGCTGGCCTTGGTACCAGCTGCCCACACTGCCAAAAGTACCAATGTCCCCAGTGATGCTGAGTGTGACTGACTAGTGTACGAAAATAAACCCCAAAGAGAATCTCAGATTTATGGTCAAAAGGAAGATGAGAGACACCAGACCAAACAATGCAGATGATCTGAATGCTGCTATCAAAGCCACCTGGGCTTCTATTAGCTCAGCAGAACCGCAAACAGATGATCTCTTTGCCACTGATGCAGTAATTCATGCAAAATTAGCCCTGATCAAATTAAGAAATGAGCATGCTTTCCAGAAGCCTGAATCTCTTTGTAAAGTATCCTTTTTTTTATTTGACTTGCCTTATATTCTAATTTCCTGAAACATTAAACTTTGAATTTTTGTTATCTCTAAAGCAAAATAACTAAAATGACAAGAAATAAAGGCTTAAAATGTTCACTCTAAGATGAATCAGTGTAATGTGTACACTGTTGAACCTTAAGAGGGTTCTGAGTACAGCTTTCTAATGCAAAAAGGTGAAATGGGTTAAGATAAAAAAAAAAACGTTAATTAAGAAATTTATTGCAAGCAACCATTAAAATAAAACAGGCTAGAAAAACAGTAGAAATATTCCAAAGATATTAATGCTTTTGTATAGAATGTGCTTAATTTTCCTATTTTTTGATACAACTTACTATGTTTAGTACAATTTCTATTTTGGTTCCCTGACCTAAAGGGTCTGCAGCATTTGCACAGCAACCGGATAATCCATCGTGACGTCAAAGGCAACAACATCCTCCTTACAACTGAAGGGGGAGTCAAGCTGGTTGACTTTGGTAAATATCTTTCAAACACATTCTGGCTAAAAGAGAAGGATGTTTATTTTTGCAAACTTGTTTTTTTGCAGTATGACTGATATATTGGCAGCGCAGCACAATGATTGTTAGGTTTGAACACAAGCACACTGTAAACCATTCGATGTGCACCACACTCTTCAGTTCTCCGCTCACCACAACCTCTTTTTATTTCATGGAGCGTAGCCTGAACCTGGGGCTATTATTGCTCGTTTAAATTGCATTATTTGATGCTTTGCATATTAAGAGAAAGCTGCTATGGCAAATGACTTTGAGTCGCCCCCAGGCATGTTTATGTCCCCCCCGTGTCATGGAGATGAAGTGGACCCATGCTGATAAAAATCTGTCCTACATAATTTGAAATGATTATGGCTTGGTATTATTATTGCTTGGCTCTTTGCCACAGCAGATTGTACACAAGGATTTATTGATCTATTCAAACATTTTGTACCTGTTATAAATCTGTCTTTGGCTTTTAGGGTCTTTATGCAGCAGAGGGTGAATTTTCATGTTATTTTCTGCAGGTGTTTCAGCTCAACTGACCAGCGCACGGCTCCGGAGGAACACATCAGTGGGGACGCCGTTTTGGATGGCTCCTGAGGTCAGACATCTTAAAAAACAACTCATGCTTTAGTGCTTGGTGCTTCTATACAAGTCACTGGAGTCCTTATGTGTTAGTCTGAGCGCCTCGGTTATTTTAGTGAGCCTCCCTCCTTTGTGTCATTGCCTATTCCCCTCCTGTTCTCCTCTATGGGGGCAGCTCTTGAGGTTACCTCAAGGTTAATAGCTGGGAGTCTAGGGGCCCCTTGGCTTACTCTGTGACAGAAATGAGGTGCAGTGATTGGGCTGGTCGAGCAGGGACCTAAGAGGCGATTAGAATAAACTCAGCTGGAAAATGTAGTGTCACTTATAATTATTGACTGCAGGAAAGCGGAGCTCACAGCGGCAGCTATTCTAAGCTGACCCAGCTTGAATCTGCTTTAAATAAGCTGGATTGTTTTTTAACTCTGAGTCAGTGAAACAGTTTAATTTTCATTTGACACACTGCTTAAGTAAAATCCCTCTTACATTTTATTCCAGTGTGGATTTTTGGACTCAGATGGTGTGTTTTGTTGCCAGGTCATAGCTTGTGAGCAGCAGTATGACTCCTCGTATGACGCCCGCTGTGATGTGTGGTCTCTTGGCATCACAGCCATTGAGTTGGCTGAAGGAGACCCCCCGCTGGCTGAGATGCACCCAGTGAAAGCTCTCTTCAAAATCCCACGGTGAGTCCAGCAGAGGGCGCTCCTACCTCACAGGTAGACCTTACGGTTGCCCTCCCCCCCCATGTTAGTAGAACAATGGTAACACCTCACAACAGTCCAATAGGGAGATCATTGTACTTGCTTTTTTTTTTTTGGTTTTTTTTGCTTTGGCTATCAGGATGTTTTTGCTGAATTATGGTAAAATTTGCACCACAAAATGTTCTTTAAGTGATTCCAATGACATATTTACTGAATATATTCACTTTTGGGGAATAGTGAATATCTGACGAGGGGTTACACATGTTTGACCTTCTCTTGAGAGCACAACCATGCAATTATCTCTCCGTTTGTTGGAGATATGCTCCTCTGATTGCAATTTGCATTAGTGATTAGCTCCATTCACACTGAGATGAGGCTGTCAGCCCCCCCTCCGCCCAGTTCCTGGCCACAATATTATCTCCTTCCCACCAAGATGCAAGAGCACAGCTTGTAAGGCAGAAATTATGCATTTAGCATTTCATCATTAGCGCCAAAATCTGACTCAGAAGGAAGATAGTTTGAATGAGTTGGGGTTTACTGATTGTAAGATGTGTTGGTTAAAATCTCACAGATATTTCATGTCCTTTTGCTTTGCATTTGTTTTTGTATTTGTATTTGACTGTAAAAATTTTATTTTTTAAGTTCTCTCAAAGCGTCAGGACTAACCTTTAGGATCTTAGTTTGTTCTGGTTGAGCTGATATTAAAACTAGCTTGATAGTTAAAACCTAGTTTTAACAGCCTGTTAGGCAGGTATTTTCTGTTCATTAGCAGAAGATGCTGCACTATTAATCAGCATAACTAATTGAATAAGATTCTGTACTTTAGTATGTTTTCAGGTAAAAGTATCTAAGAAAAAAAATGAAATAAAAAATGGAAAACAAAACATTGAGGAAAATCACTATTGGCTCCTTTTGGATATATGCTGGCTAGAGATCGACGGATGCAGGTTTTTTAAGCCCGATATTAATTACTTTGACAGTTTAATTGATCTGATATGTGCTGCTGATTATTAGGGGATTTTTCTTTCTTAATTCACTTGAAAATTACAAATTAATAGCAAATGTTGCAGAAGTCGCAATTAAAAAAAAAGAAATTATTACCAAATCAAACAAAGCATTAACAGTTGGTAGAAAATGGATGGAAATGGAAGCACTCTAGGTGATCCTAAAGGATGGATGGACGTTGGTCTACCTCTAATAATGACCAAAGTCAAAGCAAACAGTAGCACTCTCATTGCAGGTTTCCTATGGATCAGAGTTTCCAGGAGCTTCAGATAAGTAAATAATGATTCTTTGTACCCTTAAATATCACTGACTTCCTACTGTTTCTGCTTACAAAACCAAACAAACCAACATTTTATTTTGCCACACAGTGAGCAGGATAGTACAGAAAAGAAAAACTAAATAAAATACCGAAATGTACAAACAGTTAGGTGTAGAGTTTGAACCTCGTGCCTATGCTATTCTTTACAATTGAACTTTTCAACCACAACCCCCCCTAGGAGGGTTTGCTGTGAAGCATAGAATAAACACTTCCTGCCCACCGCTAGGTATGGTAGAGAATCTGTGGTGCTGTGGGCTCATTTTTTACTCAAAGGCCTTGCAAACGTGTTAAGTGCAAAGCATAAAGGATTCTTTAAAATTATAGGAATATTTAAATAAAAGACAAGTGGTCGGTACCAGAAAGCTGAATAACGGGAGGAGACTGTGTCTTTCACAGGAGAAACATGTTACCAAATCTACACAGCAATGGTTTACCTAACCTTCTTACAAGGTGACCACCCATTCAAGACTTAAGTCTTTAAAAAATAAACATGAATAGAAATCAATGGGGATGGCCCAGAACAACAATTTCTTGTTTCCCCCAAAAATAAAAGTATTTACTGAAATAGAAGTTGTGCATATTTGGGATTTGATTTACTGATTTACTGTTTCTAACTAATTGTTCCATGCCTGCATATCAGATTATAATAAATTCATTTACAATTTTACAAAAAGGATAAAGAGAAAATATATATTTCATAAACCTCCACTCCTCTATACACAGTTTGGCCTTATCCTTTGAATTGTGGCCTGAAAGGTTTAGTGGTTGTTAAATAAATCACAGTGTGTGTGCAGGCATGAAATGATTCTTTCACCATGACATTTATCTCAAATGTATCCCCCCCAATGCTGCTGCACAGATGAATTGAGGAGGAAATGCTCATATCACTCCTGAAGGAATTACTTTCTAAATAAGGAAATGTTTCACCTACAGGTCTCTGGTGGTGCGCGACTGATCCATGATAAGATCTTACAGATTCCTCTTTGCAGAGCTTTGATGATTGGAGAGTTCTTAATTTATTTATTTATTTTCACTATAAATGCATCACAGATCCTTTTCAGAGGAGTCCTCGACTCAGTGAAATTTGTGCAAAAACATGCAAAAAGTATTTAAATCACTGGGATATTTGTAATCAGCATGTATGTATGAGCTCCACTGTTCTGGGGTAAATTTTGTCTGTATTAATGCCTTTATCTTTTCTTTAAAACTCCACTAGAAGAGCTAAAAAAGTGTTCTAGGTGTACACCAGCTTGTATCTTGTACCTGTATATGTTGCTGTTCTGAAAGGAGTCAAATAAACCGATCATCATGTGGTCATTATGACAACTTTCGAGAAGCACAATGGCACCGACATCGATTGTAGGGCTCAGTTACTGAGCTCTATATTTGATCTGGTTTAGAGACACCTGATGTACTCTGCTGAAATTTCTTATAAACTATTAATGTTTACTTTTAAGTTTAGCTCAGATGTTTGTGAGTTCCTTCTACCTGTTATCACTCTGTCATTCGAATGATGACAATAATTAGAAGTGCATGATAGAGCTTTGAGAGAACGTAATGAAGCATCGCAGAAGAGAAAGCTGTAAAATCATCAGCTGCAAAATTAATTTGTGACATCAAAGGTGTTCTTCGATATTTAGTGTGCAGAAAAGGTTAATTGCTGGTTGCTCTCAGCGCTATAAAGCTTCAGAGCGTCCATGTAAAGTCAAACCAAAGAGTATAAAATTTGCTGTAAAGGTTGGAGAGACAGCAATGACGGAGAAGGTTGTGATTGTTCACCCAGATCTCTGTCGACATTACAAACACATAAAAACCACCGTGCATCTGTCGGAGCAAAGACCAGAACGTAGGAGATGGAGTAAATGATGGCTTGTCAGGGGCAACAAAGCCTGAAGACATCATGACTCCAAGGGAGAGAGATTCAGGAAGGTCAGACGCAAAAAAAAAAAAAATGCTCTCATAACAAATCTTATGTCCCAGGAGCAGCAAACAATGAGAGCTATCAACGCTGTCCGGGAAGTTACCTTTAAAAAGTTATTACAACCCCATAACCAAAATACAGTATGAAATACTGACTCTTGGTAGTTGTTCAGGCAACTGTTTGACTTTACAACAGCAAGTAAAAACATGATACAAAAGAAGAAAGACTGACAAAGACTGTTATGTAGCATTCTAAAAAATCATCATATCTAAAATGTGAAAAAAACAAACGAGACGATCGCAGAGTTAAACATTAAACACTATTTCTGTCAAGAAAGAAGAAGCAGCGGTGAAGTTCAAACACCTTTGTGTTTATCGAGATAACAGGTAGAACTGAATACACCACAGTGAAACTGTATATAAGGAAGTGACAGACGAGACTATATGTCCTAAAATGTTATATAGTCTTGTTAAGACATTTAGGTCCTTCAGCATTTGCAACAAGATGCAGCATATCTTCTATCACCTTTAAAACATTTTTCTTTGAACCATATAGGTATTAACTACAGGGTCTGTCAATGGACAGCACTAAAATGTTGAGGTCATTTGTAGGTTAATCACACACCAACAGTACAGAAACTCTGTAATGTTTACATCACATGTTGATTAGTTTATTGAACATTTTCCTAAAGAGGTTGTGTTTTACTCTGTCCAAATATCTCAATTCCTGTCTGACTCGTACCAGTCCTGTCAAGTTGCAGCCTTGCTCCAAACTAAATAGACCCTCAGTCTATCTAGTAAATTGTTATAGGGTCTGTTTTATAAAAGACATAAGATGAAGATCTGGATGAAACAACAGCATGTGACTTTAATTGCCATCAACTTTAGGCTGAGGGTTCAACATAGTTGCTATTACTTACTGACTGCTACGTATTTGTTTTAATTATATAAATCTATTTTACTTGCTTTATTCATTTAAACTGTGTTGCTGTTTTTATACAATTCTATTTCCTTGGTATTGTATGAACAACACTTTGTGGCAGCTGTGGTTGTTTTAAAGGGCTCTATAAATAAAGGTGAGTTGAGTTAACTGATAGAAATTGCCCACATAAAATCAAAAGTGCAAGACATATACATAGATAGGCTCTAAATTAACACCAACAATTCGTTATGCAGGATAAAAGATGCATCTAAGTTAGTGAATGATTTATATTGAGGCAATAAGACAAAATCACAGAAAACCACAAATATAAAGGTTGTGATAGAGCTTATGGGAAAAGCCAAAGGAAAACCACACACCTAACATCCTTTGTGTGTATCTGCTTTACATTAATAACAAGCTGTCCATTAATTATTGCAGATTTAGAAAAGGACAAACTCTGAAGGATCTAAGGAGGAAGAGAGATATTACTTTCCCTTTTCCCATAGTCATCAGCTTAAAATCCTTTCCCACAGAAAGAAAGAAAAATAATTCTGGATGATCAAATTTTGGTGTTTGGGCCAAAATAATGATGATATATGAACACTTTATTCAGCCAGTTTCTTTAATAATGTTGCTCACTGATCCTGCTAAAACAACCCCCACTTTTTTCTTTTACACCAAATGTTTGGATAGGGTTAAGTCAGAGACCTTTTTTGTGAACGACTTCCTTCCTGACAAGGGATCAGTGGCAGATCATGATTAAGGGCTTTAATATCTCCACCTCTGATTCAGTCGTCTTACTGCGGTTCTCCTTGGCGTCCCGGTGTGCAGTAAGGGTGACGTAGCTGTCTGTGACATGATAAATGCAGCCGTTGTTCATGCATGTATGCTCAAAGATGGATGACCCAAAACTTTGGATGTGTGGACCAGTCACAGCATTTTGCACACAAGCTTCTTCTGCTGTAAGAAATCTATGTAGCCTGTAGCAGCATTTTTATCTGAAATCCTTTGTTTATGCAAATATTTGACAACACAGGTGTACTTATATGCTGTGGCTTATGAAGCACAAAGCTTTGATACAAGGAAAAAATAAAATATGGAAAGTAAAACAAAACAAACTCTGTCTGTCCTGACAGTTATACAATATGATGTTTGCACCCTTTATCCTAACGTACAATCCTTGATAATCAAAAGACGTATCTAATAGACATGACAGGACTCAGTGTTTCACAAAATCCATGACAGTACAGGATAGTTGTTTGAAAAAAGTGGAGAGACCTTATGGGTCTAAAAGAAAGCTAGAAATGTGGATCTTGACGCTACGTTCCAGGGAAGCCAGTACTAAATTAGTACTCTAGAGTTTTTAGGACACTCTTCTTCTTTGGACAAAACAATTCTCTCACCAGAATCTGGAAAAAAAAAGGTTTGGATGTATACGTTTTTTTTTATTTGTAGTTATATAAAAAAAAATTCTCTTTTGTGGTTTCTTTAGTCAGCCAGACGATCCAAACGGTTTTGGAAATTTAAACATCCATAAAAAAAAACAATATCCATATCAAAAATATGATTCAAATAATGCAATATCCTGATTTTTGTCCTGTTTTTTTCCCCTTGGTTTAGTTCCAGCTGTCAGAAGCTGTTGACACCGCTCTGATTTTGCCTCAATCCACTCTGAGGAACGTCTGACAGTACGTGCGCAGCCCGGACCCACATTTGAATAAGCCATTTGTGTTTACAATATGAGCCAGCGCTCACACACAAACACTCCAAGGAAAAATGGTGTGAATTTCTAAAGCGCAATGAACACTCTTGACAGTGTTATCAGCAGTGTGCTGGTATGTTGACTTTGTAATATATAAGCAGTATGGTAGAAGATCAAGGCGAGAACGTGTCTTCGGGCTCACATTAGAGGTTGCATTGAAACAGTCAGTTTCCGGCTTTGATCTGCACTTCGGAAAGGATTGCCTGCCTGAATTCTTAAGAAAGACTTTGCTAAGTGAGCGCTGTGCAAAATGACAGATTTTGTACCCGAACATCCCTCTGTTGTATCCACAAAAAGATTTAAATTTATACTGTTGCTGTTCAAACTGCACCTTCCTTTTCTTTTTTCTTTTTTTTAAAAACTTTAAACTCTTTTCCCCCTTATGCTCCAAGGTTTCACCTGAGCCTTGTAAACTAATTATCACAGTAAAAAAAAAAACATTAATCAGATGTTTTAACTGTTTACCTGACAGTGACAAAAGGTTCAGCCTCCAGCTGTCAGATTTGACAGCTCGCTTTGAAGATGACTGTACTCAGGCTCAGTCCAGCCTTGGCTCCCTGTGCATCCCTGCCTCCTGTCATCCTGCGTACTTGAAAGGTGTTAGCATCATTACAGATGGCCTCCATAAATGCTGCTGACAGAGGTATAACTATCTCCCATAACTTTTTGCTCTCAGCGGCAGATGGTCGCTGCCAGAACCTAAAATGAACAATTATCATTTGTCATTTTTTTTTCTGTGGCTGCCACAGACCTGGATGCAGACCAAGCTGTTCTCAGACCAGAAACCCCCTCAGGGGTCTGATTGTCATGTATCATTTGTCAGCTTTAATCTATCAGATCTAGAAATGTGTTCCAGAACCTTTCGTGAAACCTAAATGTTCTTGATAAAATCTATTTTTTATGTATTTGTTGTTGTAGAAATCCCTCACCAACACTTCGAAATCCTGACCAGTGGTGCAGAGGTTTCAACTATTTCATCAGCCAGTAAGTTTTAATATTTAAATCTGAACATGTTTTCTGCTGGTTGTAAAGCAGCACTAAGTTCCTTTTTTATCACTTGTGTGAAAGAGATATTTCCATAGACCCAGCAGGTTTGCAAACCAATAAATTATATAAAGTAACATTTTGAATATAGGTTGCAAGAGCTCTCTTAGCTTCTGCTGACATTAGTGGTTTAACATGAGATAACAAAACATTAGATGTTAAAGAAACTGTGTTTTTTTTTTAAGATAAACGGGTATGTATAACTTTGTTAAGATTTCTTTTTCTACTTCTTTTTCTAGTCTTATGATTTCAATGTCTGTAATCCAAAAACATTCAAACAAAACTTAAATATGCAGATTAGCACACTGTGGTTGTGCACTGTAAAAAAAACCTTTTCAACAATGGTTCAGTTTCTCAAACTGCATAAGCCTGTCTGCAGGCTTTTACTGTACAGCTTCTTGTATGTTGGCTCTAATAAGTCACTTTAAGCGTGCTAGACATGTGGCAGATAAAGACAGGCTCAATAATGATGTTCAATCAAATAAGACACGCAGTCAAACACTCTTTATTCTTTATTTGACCCATACGTGATGGAAAATATCACAGCTGAAGCTAATTATTTATTGTAAACATGCAGGAGGGTCATCTGGAGAGAGCTGTCACTCAGCAAATGGAATCTGTTGACAGTAATTGTTTCGTGTTGATAGAAGAAACAGGAAAAGCTAAAACCGCTGTCAAAGAAAATATTTTCCTCCTTAACATATAGTCTCAAAAGCAACAGCTGTATTCTTCCTAGTGGTATGGCTGTTGATTCCCTGCTTAAGAAATCTCTACTTGCTGTACCTTATTGTGGTGTATGTTTACTCAGGTGTGGTTGATTTCTTTAAATGTAATATGATAAACAAAAAATGCACTAAATTTAAATAGCACTTTTTTGTCAAACTGACCACAAAGCCATATTCCCCCCTTCTTACTCAAACATATATATAAATATATAGTTATAGATAGGTACAATATGTGTACAATATAGGTACAATATGTGACGGGAGGGAGTTGGATTTGAACTCACAGATTACGAAGTTGAAACTTGTCCCAATGAATGACATAATTATAACCCGTTTCATATTTATTTCATATTTGAAGTGAGATTTATTTATGTTTAACAGATTAAACACCAGTAACTTTCAGCTGTGTGAGCTCTACTAAAAATATATAAGTATGTAATATGTTTGTATTTCATGTTTAATGCAACAGGGTGGGAACAAAGAAAGCAATATATCAACATTTGTTTTGAACTATATGTGTAAAATATCAGAGAGGTCTACATTTGGCTGAAAAGCAATTTCATGAATGGAAAAATTTGTTTATTTTTTTGCATTTTGTAAATATCAGTAATACAGGATGGTTCATGTTTGAAGCTATCAGTGATATAGTATCTTTCTTTCAATGCAAGACACCAGACAGAGAGGGAAACAACATCTGCCGCATGATGGAAGTGATGAAATGTGATTAACACAACTGCTGATAATGTATGAGAAGTTATTTCATATTAAGTCTTAATTGTATTTTTTTACATTACAAGTTATATGCATGTCAGCAACTAGGAGGGAAACTGCTAAACCTCATACCTATAAGTACAGTGGGTTATTGCTAAATATAACAAAATCATTACTCAAACTATTTTTACATCCAGTCTGATACATAAGTTCATATCACAAGAAAGATTAAAATAATGCATTGAAAACATTTATCATAATTTGTTATTATGTTTAAGTACTGTAGGCTATTTTAAATTTTAGTTCCTTTATCACTTAATCATTATTATTTTCAGCAAGACATTTATTATCTTTAGAAAAGAGTGAAGCAACAAATTAGTTGTTTAACAGAATTTGATGATTTTCAGTTTCCCCAAACCAAAACCAGAGCTTTTATTGTGGAGGTTGTTACTGGATGAATGAACATTCATTGTTATGGACAGCATACAAAATCTATTACTAAGATTTTATCCTGATGATCATCAGTAAATGTGAAATCAAAATAATTATGCTGTTAAAATTATTTTGAGAGAATACAAAAAATATCAACTCTCTCTTGGCTAGAAGTATTTGGGCTCACCTCTATACACTCCTGGGACTCTTTAAACCAGCTCCTTCAGGGAAGCTGGATTCTTCTTTAATCTGGAGGGTCCCACGGCTAGAGGCAGTGGTTTGGTTGGGTTTGCTTGTCACTCACAGCTTAGTTGTGTTGTCTTGGGGTTTGCCCTGGTGAATGAGAACATTGCATCCCTGTTCCGGCGGCACAGAGTACCTGGGCTTTTTAATGTCCTTGGCAGGGGTGCTGGACAGCATCCCTCTTGGAGACACCATCAGCCTACTGGGGAGGTTAAGTGTCATTGTGTGAAATGACAATGATATTTGGACCAGCGGGAGGAAGGGACCCCCTGGCTCTGAACCCAAGTTGTGTTTATCTTCTATTTAAGTCTTGGGTTGTTCATAATGAGCAGCATGTTTAAGTATATAAATGTTCATGGACGCTCTTGGCACCAAGACAGCATAGGTGTGGTTGAGATCTTGCTCAGACATACAGGTGCTGGTCATAAAATTAGAATACCATGAAAACGTAGATTTATTTCAGTAATTGCATTCAAAAGGTGTAACTTGTACATTATATTTATTCATTGCAAACAGACTGATGCATTCAAATGTTTATTTCATTTAATTTTAATGATTTAAAGTGGCAACAAATGAAAATCCAAAATTCCGTGTGTCACAAAATTAGAATATTACTTAAGGCTAATACA
>JAUZNJ010055251.1:0-29258 GCA_034780135.1 Jordanella pulchra | reverse complement strand
TATATATATAAATATACATTAGTATACAGTTGAAAAGTTTATTTTTCTTTTTTTAAAAGGAGTTAGCAAGTTTTTACCATTGAGAAAATTGCGCTGGTTCTCCAGAATCTGGCTGACCTGGTGGACCCAGGCTTGACTGATTCCAGGGCTTGTAGAATGGAGGTTGAACCTTTCTAGGTTACCGCTGGATGATCTGGAGATCAGTGTAAACTTGCAGGGGTCTTCCGAATTTTCCTCCAGACCCAAGCAGCTCACCTGCAGGAAAAGTTGCAGTCCATATAGGTTATCCCAGGTTACAATAAATAAGATCTCTCTTTAGCTCTCTGTGATTTTTTTTTTTTTTGCTGAACTCACCTTGATGCTATTCTTGAAGAGGTAGCCTGGCGTAGAGAAGCCCTTCTTTTTGTCCAGAGGCTCACTGAATATGACTATCTGCTCAAACAGAAACACCCGCCTCTCTTTCATTCTGGACAGGAGGCCCCCATCTTGGTCTGAGACCATGAAGGTGTCCTGCATGAGCAGTCTGCCCTGAGCAACAATTTTACCCTGAGGAAAAATAAAACAAAGACAGAATTAGAAATAAAAAAGAGTTTAAGACAGGCCTTTCTTAAGGAGAATTACTAAGAGAAGGAACAAAAATACTTTTGTCTGACAATAACCACCAACATTTCTTTCTGCAATAAATGGTTGCATGCTGACACCTGGTGGTAGTAGACTAATTTACCTTCACATTTATAAACCTTCACAATATTAGACTTTTAGCTTAAAGGAGCAGACTTACATCAAACCCCTGAAGGCGTCCAACATTCATCATGTCATTGCAGCGCTTTGGGACCACACACATCACTTCTACAGCTTTCTAAAATAATGGAAGGACAGCATACTTAAAGATGAAGCATTTGTTTGGGAGACAAGAAAAAGATTAGCTTCATCGTGTTTGTGTACTGGGAGCTGTACCTCCAGCTCTGTCGTATCCACTCCTGCCTTCTTAGAAACTTTAAGAAGATCCTGTAAGGTGAAAAAAAAATAGATTTATGCGATTTGTGTTTCTTAAGTGTGCATCAGTAATATCAAGAACTCCTTCTTGTACCTTCAGTAGTAGCTGGTACTTCATAATACGTTGGACTGGTTTGATTAGAAGGTCTGTGATCTGCAATCTGTGACCCAAACGCTGCTTAAGGTCCTGAGCAAAGATATAAATGTATTACACTCACGGAACAACAACTGATGACATAAAAGAAGATCATGCTATGCTATTATAAAATAAATGAAGTTAAGTGAATAAAATATCTTACCTCAAAGTAAGTGTCAATATATTCTGAAACGATGTGCTCAGATTTAGGTTTGTTCTGACAGTACACAATGTACATGTGCAGCCTCCGCTCCTACAATTGGAGCAAATGCACAGTATGTAATGTATATATATATATAAAAAGCAACTAACACTTCACAACAAATTGTTCATGCTAGACATAAGCCTTTTTTTTCCTCTGACCTGTTTGACAAATAAAGGAGCGAGCCGTTCAGGATCCTCCAAACATTTTTCAAGCTCTCCCAGGAAGAAACTGGAAGTATACAGAACAAAACTATTGATTTCAGCCAAGAACATGGATGATATTGACTTTCTTTTAGTCTGTTACATAAGCCCTCTGCTTACAAAAAAAAAATACCACAGATTTTAAAGCTTTTTTCTTTGAGTTGAGATGTGTTTACTGAAACAAGCTATCCACGTACTCTTTGTGCCAGTCGTAGATCTGATGAATGTTTCCAAACACGATCTTATCTTTCCCTCTCATGTCATCTGGAACTCCTTCCTCTTTCATCCTGCACATGTAACCCTGTGGAAAAAAAGTTAACTGATCTGTAAAACCCCCAGGAAACATTGATTAATATAACTGCTACTGTAGCTTTTTATACCGTTACCTCCACTACAGATCCCAGGTCTCTGACATAATCTCTCTCAGTCTCCACCAACTCAAGGAGAACATAACTGAACAAGAGAAAAAACAATACTTAAAAAAGAATTTAGAAAAGACCATAAATATTACCTCGTAAACAGGTTTCTGCAGCATTTCTCATTTCTCTCATTTGACCTGAGATCCTTGTTTAACACGTGTGCTGTACATCAGAGGTCTCAACCATTTCAGTTTACTGTCACTTCAAGCATAACAATGCAACAGACTGGTGACTCCCTTAAAAACAAGTACTACAAACTCTATTTATTTATACATAAAAATGGAAGTAATTATTTTCATTTTTAAATAAAATTATGTCATACATCACTTTAAATTTATTTTCTATCTAATAGGGCAACAAATTATCACAATTTTAAGGGATATATTCATTTTCTTTGTGCCATTCCTTTATAAAACACAGACCAAGGGGATGAAAAAATATTTCTTTTTTTAACTTCCAACCTGAGCTATGGAGCTTGCAGCTACTGCAGAGTTACCACAAGCCTCTAAGGTTTTCCTCTAATCCTTGACTTGGTAGACAGTCATAAATGTCAGTTATGTAAAGGTTTGTAATTGTAGTACGATGTACAACATAAGTTCAAAACTCAGGATATCTGGAAGTGACAAACGTGTTATAAACCACTATAACATTTAGCCTTTGGTTCTTCCGGAACACTCCTGATCTCCATGATGCTCTTTGTTCTCTATTAAACCTCATTATTTATACTGAACTAAAGTTATATGGAGATTGACTCTATTTACCAATTAGTTGACTTCTGAAGGTAACTGCCTACAATGGAATTTATTCATCACTATCAGTGTAAAGGGCTGAGAATATAAAGTCATGCTAAAATTGACAGATTGGTTTAAATGAAACCAATGAAACAAACAAGAATAAAAGAAAATTTAATTTTCCATCCATGGCACAATCCTTTACACCTTTGTGTTTGTGCAAAACATGAAATAAAAAATAACTGTTGGTCCTTCTAAATATTGGTATGAAGTAAAGCTTGTAACTCACTGTCTCCTCTTGAGGAAGCTGTTTTTTCGCTCCTCCACCTCATCGATGGGTGAAGAGGAGGAAAGCAGTGAGTTATCAGAGGGGTTGAGGGAGGGTGAACTGCTGTCGCCTTGCTCCACTGACAGGGAACTGGGGCGGTCCTCCAGTGACTGCGCAAAATCAGAAAGACAAAATAAACAAACAAGGAGATAGTAAAAGCATCTACATCTTTCTTCTTGTTTTCCATCAAAATGGGGGGTGCCCTGGATGTAGGACAGCGGCTCTGAGCATCTTAGGGATTAGTGCTGATTGGCTGGAACAGAGGACAGCTGGCACATTTAGTCAGAGATCTGACAGATGACAAGTAGGCTTAGATGTCATTCTCCATCATCAACACCAGATTAAAAAAAAGAAAAAGTGTGTTCGTGTCTGTACATCCATCTGAATTGTTTTGTGTACATGTGTGCCAGATTTCCAAGTACTTGTGGGTGTTGTTGATGACTTCGGACTCACCATCTTGCTCTTCACCAGCTCCTCGATGGCACTGACCAGCTCTGCAGCGCTTGGCGTCTCCGAACTGCTGGGGCGAGCTGACAGCCGAGAGGCAGACTGAAAGGCAGAGCAGGAAGAAGACATGAAATCATAAATGATGTGCAGAATAAAATTTCATATGCTGCATTGTATACATGAGCCATCTAGAGGGTGGGAAAGTTTTTTTTTCTACTATTGTGAAAACTGAAATCATTTAAATAAGGAAATGACACTTCTTGATACCAAAAAATATTTTTTTTGCCATCTATCTTTACATGCATATGTTCATTCTTAATAACTGTTACACTGTTATAAGAAGGCTCACCATTCTTGTGTTTGGACCTCGATTTTCCACGCCCACAAAAGAACTAGTTGCATGTGATATTCTTTTCCTAATGACGTGATTATTAAGCCCAAGCTGGAGCCAATCACATACTGGTCTCAAGGACAAAAAGGGATCATTAGGTAGGCATATGTCAGGGGTAATTTTAGGGAGCAGAGAGCTCTTAATGAAGAGCACTGCGATTGGTTAGACAGAAGTGTTGCTTAATACTCCATTGGCCAGTTTGCCTCTGCTCAAGACCTTGGCTTAGAGAAAAATGGAGAAGGGGATGAAAAAAATAATCCCTTGCAAATAACCATTTACTCTCAGTAATACCTTGCTTCTGCAGACACAATTAAATGGAGTATTTTCCATTAGCAACAATAAAACAATTACTTTCCAAAGGAGAGACACTTAGAAGGAGAGAGGGGGAAAAAAAGGTAGCTAAATAAAGACGGAGACAGCGACAATTAAGGATAATTATATGGAGAGATGTGGAAACTGGGACAAGAGAGAGGCAGAACAGAAATCAACATGATGCTGTAGGAGCAAACATGCAACCATTAGAAAAATGAGAGGAAAAAGAAGAGAAAGAATTTAGTAGTGCATTGTTAATGTTTTGTTATAATAGGAAGTGAGACAGTTCTTCTAAATCCTCCCAAAGGTTTGTTTAACATATGATGACCTGGATAATCTTTCTCAGAACAAATAATCAGATTTAAGAGGAACGTTTCTTTAGAGGGCTACAGATGTGCAAGGCGGGGAAATCTGTGCCCCCTCAAATAATGAATCAGCACTTTTCTGTAACCATAAGAGTCAAGACTGCAGCTGCAACCAAGCAATTTTTTATTAATGTCCGTTATGTCCTGGAAGAGCTGTTTCTATTGTAGCTGCTGTAAGAGGTTTTAGTTTGAATTAAAAAAGAGGTTTTGTGTCACATCATAGTCATTTGATTGGCTGATATATTTCTACTAACTGTTAGTTCTGCCTCTAGAATCAGGCTTAGCCGTTTCTTTCCACACAAACATGCCGTTAATTAGTCAAACTGGCCAGGCTAGAAAACTACCTGCAGAAAGACTTCAGGTTGGGATGCAAACCAAGGATATGTTTTCATATCAGATACCAGAGTAAAAACAAAATGTGGATCTTATTTGTAAAGGACAAAAACCCCTTTATATACATATTCTTTTGCATTTAATACATCTTTGTACTGACAGCTCTGCAGGAAGAGAGATCATGGCTTGAATGCCGTTACTGTCTCCTAGACTGCTCCCAGATCAGCTTCTCTCACTGGTTGATAGGCTCAGTTGAGTTGTAAAAGTTCTGATTTCTAAACTCCAGTATCTGGTTTGAACATACTTGATGTAACAGGATAGAACAGGAAATTGAATCAAGACAATCCAACATGTTGGAATTTGCCAATTTGCAATCTACATCTACTCTGAACACACCACACAGGCAGGATTATCTCCCTGATTATTGGGCTAAAGAGGCAGGTCGGGGAAGAAAACGGCTCTAATATCTTATCATGTGAACCCCCCTTAAGATGCAGCTAATTCTGCTTGATAACATTTAACTTGTGATTTTACAAGAGGTTACTTTTTGAAATAGACCCAGGAAGGTCTGGATGGCTTTCAAAACATTTTAGGTGGGATAAAAAGCAAACACAGAAGAACTCTAAGGACACAAACCTATTCAAAGCATTATACTTTGCAGCACTTCTTTATCAAATTTTTTTCTAAACAACTGTCCTCCTACTGAAAATAAATCTTAGCATTTATGAGTCATAATTCTGCAGTGTGATAAAATCACAAAAAAGTGGAAAAACATAAAATGTGCCTTTTTTGTCATTTTATCTGTAATCATGTCAAATGAAATGTAAAGTAATAAATCAAACTAAAAGGGATGAGTTAAATAACCCACCTTATCATCCTGGGAGTCAGGTTGCAGTAAGCTATGCTGCTGAATTGCCATAGGGGGCGGTAGAGGGACAGCGTCAGCCCCCTCTTCTCCTTCTTCCTCCCCACAGCTCTGCATACCTGATGAGGAAGACTTGGACAGGGTACCACTGCTCAGTCCTTCATTACGCATCCGCTGTAGAATTAACAGAGACTGACGATCAGGAAGGAGCCCCCATACTCTGGGAGATTTATCAACATTTTTACAGCATCTGTTCTAACCTCCTCCAAGGTCTCGTCCTGTGGTGTAGCAGCACTATCATCAGAGTCTTTCTGTGAGCCAGGTATTGCGTCCATGTTCTTTCTCGTGCCATCGCGGTTCTTCTTATGTTTGTGGGCGAGCTTCTTGACGTGGCCATCAGCTTTCCCGGAGCTCAGCCGTCGCACCGGGCTGGTAAGCCACTTTCTTAAGGTGTTACCGGGACGTTTGGGGCCAGGCGAGCTGTGGGGTCCGAAAGTGTGACTGGAACCAGGCTGCAAGGCGTCATTACTGGATACAGACAACGTGTCTAAATAGGAAAGGGGGGCGAGGGGTACAAGAAGAGAATACGAAAGAGGTCAGATTGAGTTTTATTTGAACTGATACCAATTCTTGAGAAACCGGATGGCGAACGGTGCCATAGGAGGGATGAACATAAAGAGTAATGTATAAGCAATGCTAGACTTGCAACCGTTGCTAATAAAATATACTAAATGTTCAGTTAAAACTGTAACTTTTTATCATTTATACTCAGTGAGTATAAATGATCATTTGTACTCAGTTTAAAAACAACTTTCACTTGTTAGGTTGTAACTTTTAATTTAAAATTGGAATCTAAAAAACTTTATAGTAGACTTGAAAGGGACCATAACATCTTGACCAGTATATCAGTAACAAAAAGAAAAAAAGAAGATGGGCCACAGAAAATGAATCTAGATAACTGCTGCTACTTCTTGGTATTATAAGTTTGTAATTATATTCACGTACTTTTCACTTCAAAAATACAGAACTTAAGATAACTTACATTTCCAAGTAAGTTTGGTGAGAATATAGAGTAAAGGTCAATGTAAGAGTGAGATTAGTGTGTGTTTTTCTGTGCGCTTATTGTTCAGTAGGTAGGCAAGCCACCTCCACACAGTGATGACGCTCCTTGGGGAATCTGTAGGAGGAAAACTCTTCATCGAGGAGAAACGGAACAATAAAGAAATAAAATAGGATATAGGGATGCTTCAGGCGTTGTCTGAGTACTTTAAAGCTATGTTTGTCTATTTTATCTATGATCTCTACCCATTGTTGTTTAGAACATAATCCTTTTCATTCATTAAAAAAAAAAAACATTCACTCAACACAAAAGTATGTAAGTTAGTTACTGGAAATCAGATAAAGATCATGCAAAGTGCACAGTTTAAGAACCTATGGCATCTCTGTTTCATGCTTTAAACCAATGCAGCTGCTAAACATTAAATCATGTGACTCACTCCACTCCAGTTATGAATGGCAGGTGTGTGGAGATTCTGCCTGTTCTCACAAAGCCTGAGAAAATGCGCCTGCTCTGCATGTAGACCTGCGTGCCAGTGGCCTTGCCTCTGGAAGACTTTTACTGCTTTCTGTTTATAGGAAACATGTGTTTTCACTGAACATGTGAGTGAAGAGAAACATGCAGTTCACTAGAATCACAAACGTTTCAGGGAGTGTAAAAAATCGATTGAAATCAGGTCTTCTGAGCGGATATTAGCCAGAGAGGAAGAAAAAAAGTTATGCCTAGAAATGAGGATCACCAGCAAAAGACTTGATTACCTACAGTTTAGGGTTATATGATCAATTTGTCATCACTGAGCACAATATAATGCAGATTTTTATCATAATCCCAGTTAACTATTATTTTTCCCCAGAAAAAAAAAGGAAATAAGTACTTTAATTCCTGTCATGAAAAATACACCCTTAAAAATCTTTTCTCCACCCAAGCACTGTATTTCAGGATGAGAACATAGAAGCTCTGTTTGTCTTGCTTGAAGGCATATTGACGTAACGTTATATTGTTAGATTTTAGGGCAGCTGTGATAGATATACATGTACCAGCCCACAACCAGGCAGAAGTTACAGTACCTTCTGATTATTATTGTTTTTAAGTTATTCCTATATAGTCGAAACACAAATAAAACAAAAGAAAGAATTTTTAGCAATTTTTATCACACAGGAATCTTTTTTGATGTGATAATTGTCATCGATATCTATTCTTCTACAGTTTCTCCTTTTGAATGATTTATACGTCAGCTGCTATCTTTAACATGTACATCGGATGTGTACATTTAAAGCTCTTCTGCAAAGAAAATAAAAAAATAATTAATTATCTGTTTTGCTCACATGCTTAACAGGCTGACGGAAAAACTAAAAAAAAAAAGTGGTGAAATGACTATAACTTGCCTCTTATTAAACTTCAGACCAAAATCATGTCATGAAACAACCGTTAGGATTTTTAACCGTTAAAACTAAAAAAAGGGAAGTGGAAAACAGTCCGATGACTAATCAAATTCTGGGTAAAGGTATTCTTCTGCCCTAAAGAAAGGAGAACAGCATTTGGCTTCTTACTATAGCAAAGTTCAACATTTCCCATCAGAATAGGGATATGGTAAAATATTGCTTTTAAGTAAATAAAAGTTACATCTTTGTAGAACATTTATGCTCTATATTCTGTTAACTCAGTGTCCAAACTTGTTATTCATTAAAAACAACATGAGCAAAGGAGGCGACAAACTAGTAAAAATGATGAATCCTGCTATAATCCTGCTCAGATCTCCTCGGTTCACAAATATTGTGGTTGGGTGTTTAAAAAAACAACCATGTATTTTTTTTTTTCCAGAAAAGATTTAACATGTGCTTCAAAACAGAAAAATCATTTAATGACCATTTACTTGACTCAATATAATCTCTGACACTCTTTTATGTATTTCTTACTTTTGCAAACACCCTGTTAATTGCGTATTTTACATATTTTTGCTGTTACACTCTTTGCAAAGTGACATAGACTGAATTAGCTGGTTGGTGAGTACACTTTGTTACTTTTGTACTGGTGGCTGCTCAAAGAACATGCTGGTTGTGACAGAACAGTATAGGAAATTTCAGCCATCCGACCAGCAGTGCACAGCGCTGTTTTGGAGATGGTGGGTTCTTGAAACACTGAAACTTTCTCTGGCCTTCCACTAAGGCTTTAAGACTTTAAAAGCGTAATTAGTACTTTTTTTAGAAGTGTAATCTTTAAATGACTGATAATTAGCCTGTTTAAAAAAACACAGTTGTTTTGCTCAAAAGCAAAAATGCTTTTTGCAAGTACAAACCAGAAGGAGCACACATCAGTCAGGCCTCTCGTGTAGAACAACCAGACCGTGTTTCCTGCAGACATGCTGAGGTCACAAGGGAACATATAACCACAGAGCTAGCAAGTCCATCTACCATGTGTTTGTCTGCATGGGGACTGCAAGGCGAGGCATAGAAGGTGTAGAATTGCAGAAAGGGAATGACTCGATATTTGCTACAATAGACAAAGAATGATCACAAGACCTATGTCCAGCTTTAAGTGTTGAAAATGATTGAAAGAATGCAGAAATAAATAACTTATACCATATGGTTCATGCTTAAAACGTTTCAGCATCAGTTAAGCAAGAAACTGTTTTCGTTAAGTTAGTGCTCTGAGAGGGGAGGGTTTTCTAACAAGGATGTAAATGGGTGTAACATTGGGTCAGCTGCCTCGACACAATCCATCTTGGAGAGTAATAACTCTTTAGAGACAGACATGGTATAAGAAGTCCTTCACCCTGCATGGTCTCTTCCATTGTGGAGACACCTCAAGGACAGTCCCTATTTGTGGGAAGCTGAACTCCCTGTCCAAAACGACATATTCCAGTGCATCCAGCTGTGTTCAGGGCAGCCAAAAGATTTGATCTCTGTAGCAAATCTTAGGTCTTTTCAAAATCCCATAGCGGTGGGAAAAGAAGCTGTAAGGCGCTGTTACAGGATGTGAAAACGGCCTTATATGACTTCTCTGGATGCAGCTACCAAACAATCTCTTGAAAAGATGCAGTTCTCATAGTTTCCTTCTAAGATCAGATCACCCAAGCTTTGCTGAAATGTTATCTCAGCTCTAATATGCTTGTGGTAACCAACATGACAATGATGGACAACAGATAAACCAGCAGTTTGACATTTTATTACCCCGGCTAGGACTAGAAGACTCAGCCGGCTCATATGTGTCACCTAGCTTCACTTTAAATCCCACTTCCTTCAAACTCCTAATAGAACAAAGTGGATTTTCACAATATATGACTCCAACTCAAAGTCCAATTCAAATCCTGAAACTTTTCATATTTCTTTTACAACACACATAAATCAAATAGCCAAAATCCATCTTTAGTCAGTCATTCAGCTCTGCAGTGACCTGAAAACGAGCTATTTATGTCTTTTAGGTATGAAGGTATTCCTCTAAAAGTTGCAGGACGTTAGCATCAAAGGACTCGGTACCCCTGCTTTATAAAATGTTCTAATACGCCTTTTGATTTTCTAATAATATCCCTGTTTCCATTAGGCAATTGGTGTCCTTGTCTGGTCTGCTTCCAGATAAATTCATCAACAAACTCATTTAGGCATCAAACTGATTATGTGTCTAGGACGGCTTTAGCAACAGCACCATCGTTGCATCTCTGCATCATCCAGTAACAGGATGAACAATATGTACCTATTACACATGCATAGGTACATACACATGCAAAAGCACATACTGCTTATATCAAAATTCAATCGAACCTAATGATCAAGTCTGTCAACCAGATTCCCGAATAATGGAATTCCTTAATTTTCAGTAGGTGTGTATTTAACTACCTTAATGTGATAGATCAACGCAACATTGTGTAGAATCTTTAAGCAAAAAAGGAAACAAATAAACAAGTAAAATGTTACATAAAAATGTTGAGTTGTTTTCTATTTAGTCGCCCTTCCTCTAATACACCTAAAAGAAATCTATCAAACCAAAAATGCTTTAAGAAGTTACTTAAAGAGACATTTTGTAAGTTTTTACTGAAAAATGTCTTTAACATAGCCTTTTCATTTGACCCCTTACGGCTGAAACATTTTTTTTATGAGAAGACTGACACCTCAGTACTTCAGCACCGATGCATCTATAAGCCTGTAGCCTATTTTCCTGAATTTACTTCAGGTCAGAGGTTTCTGTGCTGTTTGGCAGATGTGATATCATCCATGTTAAATGGGTCCAACCTAGTAAACAATGGAAGCAAAGTATATTCAAGATGGATTTTGTGGATACTCAGAAGCGAGAGGCATTCAGCTCAACTCAGAAACCAATGGAAACTCCATCTAAGGTAAAAAAAAAAGTAAAACAAAAAACAAAACTTTGACTAGTATGAGCGTGAGCTAGAAGAACAAGCAAAAGAGTGCTGCATTCTGCGTTTTGGCCACTGGTGGCCGTATTATTGGAAAACTCAGTAATGTCTCTTTATTCAATAAATAGAGCCAACCTGTCAATAATCCAATATCAGCATAAACACACCCATTCTACTGAAGCCCCAAAGGTTTGTTAGAGAATATAAGTGAACAATAAGACTAAGAGACACACCAGACACTTTAAAGATAACATTGAAGAGAGTTTAAAAGCAGGGTTATGTAACAAAACAATATCAGAAGCTGTCAATATCTCACAGAGAACTGTTTAATTCATCATCCCAAACTGCATGGGGTGTGACAGTTAACCCTTAACATACTTATCTAAAGTGTAGAACGTTTACCACAGAAGCAGAAAAAACACATGTGTTAACTAAGAAACTGCTGCAGAGATCTAATACTTTTTTTCACTTTGCCATTTTGGCCTCAACTTGAGGATGGCGCAAGAAAAACATAGTAAAAAAAAAGTCCTGATTTCATTTTTGCCAAAATTAATTTAGCTCTGATCATAAGATACCAATAATGAACCCCAGGCCTCCACGCAGCATGCTAGGAGGTAAATACAGGGCAGTTCTGAAGGCTTTGATTTAGGGTGGCTCCGTATAAGCAGGCCACACCTTTCAGATGTTTATTTCTACACCATGCACAATTCTTATCACATG
This sequence comes from Jordanella pulchra, assembly GCA_034780135.1. Classification (NCBI taxonomy): domain Eukaryota; kingdom Metazoa; phylum Chordata; class Actinopteri; order Cyprinodontiformes; family Cyprinodontidae; genus Jordanella; species Jordanella pulchra. The sequence continues at coordinate 17,402 of JAUZNJ010055251.1, read as the reverse complement.
TTGCAGTAATTTCCAATTATGTGCTTTTCTTCACAGATGAATAAAATCATTGTGCTTGAAATGCAACAAGATTTTAACAAGTTCAAGGCGAATTAATACTTTTGCAGGAAAGAGGATCTTTACATATTTACTATGTTTGCACATGTGTGCGTGTGTGTGTGTGTTTGTGTTGTAGTCACCAGAAATAGCATAAGGTGCATACAGGCTGTGTGTGGGGGTCGAACATACGACTGAAGTGATTAGAAAAGCCTGTGCAGCTCCAAAGAAGCATGCCTGGGATTCCAGAGGTCTCGCCAGGAGATTCATTTATGGGTGGTCTTGATCTCCCCAGGAGAAGTGATGCAAAAATACGGGGACGGAAGACGTGTGGTTAAGGTCCTGCCTTTAGGGGCAGAGGTACAACGTGTGGGAAAGCGTTGGGAGACTTGACAAGCTTATCTATAAACATGTGGAGAAGGTAAGCAAGGGCTTCCCACAGATGTATTTTTGGAGCACAGAATCAATTAGAAGCAGTTTATTAAGATGAATTTTGATTATCTTTTCTTGTATACATCAGACATCTGCAAAACACTTGAGAACAATCTACATCGTGAAAGTCTCATTCTCCTTCTGCTTTAAAAGTTTTCTTTCTTGCTGAGGTTTACAGTAAGATCCACAGCCCATCTGTGTAAAGCCTGCCTGGTAAACACACACACACATACACACACAGCAGAAAAATCTAATCTAGTGATAGAGATTGCAGCAGATTTAAACTCACATCAACTTAATGAGGCATCAGCTAAATTATTTTTAGCACCATAATGCTACAATCTAATCCACAAGTGAAGTTTGAAAAATGTTCAATGCGAAACTGTGGAGGAAGAATAAAAGAGAAACAAGCTGCATCGTACGCATTAAGGTTTTCCTTCCAAAAAAGTAAAGCATTTAAAGTAACATATTTATATAGCATTTTGAAGCGCAGCATGACTCACATTTTTGTTCTTCATCTAGACAGTTAATAAAAAGGACCTGCCAATAATTAGACTTTTATTCTTTAAAATACGAGCGGTTTTTAATATCACCTTTGAACATTGTCAACCAATATAAACAAAAGCTTTCATAAAAGATGACTGACATTCACATGCAGCCTAGTAATAATGCCACACGTGATGGAAACACCTACCCAGATCTAGTAGCCAGAACTTGCAGCTGTCTGAGGGGTCTTCCCCTGATAAATCCATTGAGAAAAACGGACTCAAAGACACCAAGGACTCAATCCCACGGGCCATGTTCGCTGAGTATTTAGCCTTTGGATTTCAGAATTACTCTGTTATAGCATTTCCACACGTATGAGAGCTTTTCTGAAAGAAAAGCCTATGCTAATCCGAACTGCTTTGGAAAGGTCTTGTAATTAAATAAGTGTTGCCGATATTCCACAGAGAGGAAGTGTGAAGTCCAGTATGAGGATGAAGGAGAAGTCAAATGCTGCATTACACTGTAGGATGTTTTCCTCTCCCTTTCTTTGTATCTCCTCTCTCCTCCCACCCTCCCTAGCGAGTGGGCTGCTGTGAGGATATCTCCCGTTCCAAAGGGACGTCTGGAAACATGCATCTCATCTACCGTATTACCCTTTGTAGAAGCACCCACACAGCTTGTGTGGGCGGGTGCATATTTTACAGGCATTAGGATGCATACAAGTTGTGCAGTATGCTTGGAATAAATATAGACTCGGTTATGAAATCCATCTGAAGTGAACAGGAAAAAAGGCTCACCAGCAAATATGTGAGATGCACAAAGATGTCTCAGTCTAACTCTAAATGAGACTACGTGTCTTTCCCTGAACACTAAACAAACCATGTTCTCTAGGTACAGAAATGCTAAAAACTGTTTTTTGCTTAAGATTATCAGTGGCTCAGCTTTTTAGAGGTTGCTTTTTTTTATCAACTTTAAGCTGTACTGAGAAGCAAAATGCTTGATCAATAGCCATCTTCCAGGTTACAAACTGAGAATGTAACCATTTCCGTATGGGAATGTTTTTCAGCAATAATCTCTTAAAGAAAAAGCATCAACACAACAAACAGAAGCCAGACTGCTCTGCAGACTACTTCTTGGGTTTGAAAACGTCTCTATTTTGTAAAAACCCTAACAGGGTGTGAAGAGGAATGGATTCCTCTTGATGACACCCTGATTTCTGAACCAGTTACTGTCTCTTAAATTCAAAGAAAAGCCCACAAAAAAAATCAAGAAAGCAAGAAAAGGCCAGAAAAAGATAGCATAGATGTTTTATTCACTTTAGTCCACCACCTACACAGACATTTTTTTCTTCTATTACAACAACCCCTGCAGTGAGAGCCTCCTTTTCATTACTCCATCTGGCAACATAAAGAACAAAACTAACCGACTGTGAAAGTGCAGTCAAGGAATAAAAAACATGACAGGTTGCAGGAACAGCTGGAGTTGAAACCGTTCAATAAACAGTTGAGCAAGTCTTCCCTATGTTTTGCTGACCTCTTTCAGTAAATCATTCAGCTAACTCCAAAAATCTAGGCACCTAGAATTTGAATAGCAATGCAGACTTTCCCTTCACTGACTAAAAAGAGGCTGCAAGCCAAATATCTTATGCTTTATCTCCATAGAAACAAACAGCCCAGCTCTCACCCACTCTTCCAGATTCCAAAAACTAAAAGGCACAATTAGTGGACAAGGCAGCAGACCTTAACTCTGACTAACTTATGTTATCATCTTTTAAAAAATTATTTTCACCAGTTTTTATGATAATTTCATGTGTTCAGCTACCAAGTAGACAGGTTAATGTCTTATAATTAGAGGTAAAAACAAGTAATTGAAACTACAGCGGCATGAGAAAAGAAAGCCAGTGAGCAGGAGGATATCTAGCTGATGCCAATAATAAATCTCTTGTTAACACACAGTTACTGAGGATCAGTGAGGTGCATAAAACAGATCTATTGGGAAAATGTATTTTCTACAACTTGTCAATATAAGGTAATGTCTGCGATTCATTCAAACTGTTAGAGAGAGCGAGAGAGAGAGCAAGACTTGTAGCAGATAATAGTAAGGTTGAGTGAAGTCGAATTTGTTCTGCTTATCCTTTAGAACTTAGTTGAGAGGCATGTTGAATTTAGAAATGAGTACAGCGTTCTCACTACATTCACAAGGGAATAATAGACTTGACAACTAATGTTTTAGTAACAATAACTTTGCTAATTTCATATAGGTTGCTTAGGTCATCTTAAAATATCTACTCTGTAATTATTTTTCAAAGTGAATTAGAAGCTTTGCTTCTAATATAAAAATGGACAATTTAATAAACCCTCACCGTTGAAAGGTTTAAACATATGTTGAGTGCTTTTATCATCTCAATATTCACAAGAAATCATGACTGTCATCAATTTTTAAAGTTTTAGACAAAACTAAAACGTGTCACAAGATTTTGACCAGTGTAGCTCTATTGGATAAATTGGAGATTAGCTTCTACATAGTCAACAGAATGAAAATGTGTAAAGGATTAGCTGGGGTCTTCTAGTTGGAGCAAATTACAACATGCCAAGAAGACAGGTGGTATTGCATGATATCATCGCACTGACCCACAAAATTGAAACTGAGCTTTCCCTGAGGGCCAAGTGGAAAAAACAAAAATATGTAAAAAAAAAAAAGTGTTTAGACTATTACATCAAACACAGTATGATAAAAGTTCATTGAATATCACAACCAGTATGGAACTGGCTTATTAACATGACTGATGCATACTATTCTCCGAGATTGCATCCTCCAGCAATTGACAATTCAAAGACACCTATGTTTAGTGTTTGTTAAGCTGGATAGGTGGGCTGTTTCATGTTAACGTCAAGAAGAGGGCTTCCAAAGGTAATAATAAGGTAAGTTACTATTGAGAGGAAGTGACAGGAAGTCATGAATGCTTTTAAAGATAATTAAAAGAACTGTGCTTTAGCTGTATTCCTCACAGTTGCATAGCAACAGTTGGAAATGAATGTTTGTGTTTGCCTAAGCAGCTATTTAATAAGAAACAGAGGTTCTGTGGATCAGCTGTAATATGTTTGCCAATAAAAGAAATGAATCCTGTGAAGATTTCTGTGTCCATGACTGCTGGTCTAAAAGTGGAAGAGTTGAGCATCATGTTTAATTGCAAGAAAAGCAAAATGTAAGAAAAGGCGTCCAGAAATAATAATCAGCGTGCCAGATATATCTGGGTGAGAACAATCCTTTCTTAATCCTCTTATATTTTAATTAATTGAAGAAGTGCTTTGATCCTACCTTTGTGGTTGAATAGCCCTTCCATTTCCATGGAGGATCGGGAGTGAGCGATGCAGAGGATGGAACAAGGAACAATTCCTTCCTGAGCGGGGGAGCGGTCTGTGGTCCTGACCAAGCACCAGTCAGGTTTGTCATGGAGCCTCTCTAGAACCTCCACGGTCTGGCCTCGCCGCACTGTAAGCTCCCCATTGCTGCCACTGTTACTGGCCACAAAGTCATGGATCACCACAGTCAGTTCACAGCCACCAGAGAGCTGCAATGGAAGCAACAGGGTATCACTCATTAACTTTTAATATTTGGATAAAAAATGACCTGTGACTGAAACCTGATGATTTTTACATCATACATAAAATCTACAAGGTCACACAAATAACACTTTGCAGACAGGTCAGTCATAGAGCCATAAAAACATATTCCAGCCTCTGTAAGACGTTTAAAATTAAATCAGAGATCTATTAAGCTAAAAAGAGCGCTAAGACGTGTTCTTTTAGGCTGCAAGAGACCAAGACTCTCATAAAATAATAGGAAGGCCGAACTGGGTTCAAAGAGCAGCTCTATTCTATTCTTTTGTGGTTTTAGTCTGTCCTGAATACGAACATATTGAGTTCAGAAATGATTTTCCACTGTTTAAATTGGGGTTAAAATAGTACCAAAAATACACATGAAGGGTTGATAGTAATCTGTGATGCAATGTGAGATAAACTTCTCACAGTAGGTTAATTTAAGAATGAAGACTCTATATATTACCTTGTCTTTGTTTTTGAGTGCAAAAAAAAAATCATGTTTCAGGTTTACAGTTCTATAAAACATGTTTTCTTTCACTCTATATGTAGATAATTAAAGACAACTCCAGGCAGTAAAGCCAAAAACACCCATTTTGACAGTAGAGTCAAACTGGAAACCAATTGTAAATCTAACACAAAATTCTTATCAATGATTCTCCCACAACAAGGAGTATGTGTAAATATTCAAAAATCAACAAACCAAAACAGATTAACAGAAGACGAGACAATCTGCTGTTGTTTTAGCCAAAGCTTTATGAAATGTATCTTTGTATACAGATGTCAAGATTTGACATCAAGCTGTCATGAACTTGGACATAAATATTGTAACTAACCTGCACAAAAAAAATATTCAGATAACCACAAATTCCCTGAACCAGTTTTTTTTTTGTAATATCACATACTTATTGCTGGGAATTTTTAACTTTATCTTACTGCTTTTGTAGCTTTTCTTTAATTATTGTAGAATTAGTTTAGCTAAATTGAATAAAATGCTACCATAAAACCTGAATGCAAGTTTCTACCTTTAATACTTTGAACACAATAGTGCAGTTGAAGGATATGTAGTTATACTACTTTTTAGCAATATTCGTTATAACTGTCAGAAGATAAAACAAATTATTATAAATCACCAAGTTGATGTATTCTTTTCAAAGCTTGTAAAAAGAATAATCCAGCAAATATGTACGGCAAAAAAATTGCATCACATCATGTTACTGTTATTTCCAAAAGTTCTGGTAATTAGAAAAGTAACGTTAAGCATAAAATTAGGTGCATATCCTGCAGCTGTTCAAGAGCTTCATTGTTCCATCCCTGTCAAACACCAATTATAACATCTGTCAAGCATGTCAGTATTTACAACATACCCTTTGATAGTGTGGCAGAGCCAGAGAGCTGAGGAGCTGAGAAACAGGGTTTGAAATCTTCTCCTCAAGTTTGTCAATCGTCTTCCACTCCCTCATCATGAATGATGGTCAGAATAGCAAAACAAGTTGTGGAGATCAGTGGGATCGCCTAGCAAGATCCCTAAAACGTTCCTAAATTGATCACCTTCGAAGTTCGATTGGTGAATAACGAGATGTGATCCAGAGAAATGTTAAGCAATTTTCTCTAAAACTCTGACATAGTAGTCATGTCGAAGTTATTTCAAACTATTCCAAATCAAGCTGAAAAGTTGTCCAAAGATCTCCTCTGAGGTCCTCACTTCCAGACTACTAAGGCTTGAATAATCTCCTCACGTAGATTTCCTCTCTGCAGCAGAACAATTTAATCCATCCTTCAAATCACTGCTTCCGAAAATTGACACTGCTGAGGCCCCACTTCATCGAAACGTAAGCACATTCCAGTAGAGTTTAGGCATCAAGAAACAAAAAAGAACAGAAAAACGTTTGACCAAATGTAAGTTTGATGTGACGGGATAATGCAGTGCTCTTCTGTCTGGCAAAGAGACGAGCATCCTCTGTGAACGGAGAGTGGGAGGCTGAAGACACACAAGTCAGTCACTTCAACACAGAAACACACCGGAACAGGGGCGCATACACTCCCCCACAGCAACACAAACACGCCACTGTCACTGCCTCCTGAATGCCATGTCTCATGTGAGTCCTACCAAAAAGAGAGGGACAGAGAGACGCATTCAAAAAGTGGGAAAGAGATGCACATTCAAATGTGCACGTGTTCCTCTGTGTTTTGGATTTGTATGCATGCGAGCGTCCTCCAAACTGAGGGGACAGTTTTTAATTAATTAGCTTCTTTGATGATTTGGACACAAGCAGGCAGATGCACAAGCAGAACATAGAATCGTTCGCCTTGCATCTGAAACACTCCAATGTTGAATAAAGCAGCTGGAGAGTTGAGATTTGCTCCACTCTAACAGTTAAACTGTACAACTGAATGTTATGATTTTCCTATTTTCCCTGATTGCAGAGCAAGTCGGTGAGGACTAATCTGGGGTAATTCCAAGTCAAGTGTGAAAATAATGACCTGGTATACCGCTCAGGTTTATAATTATTACAACACGAAGGAAGAGAGGGATTTATTTTTTTATCCAACTGTGCTGGGTGTCAGCTTTACAATTGATCATACTGAACGTGGGAGGATAAGCCTTCTGTGGTGTGATAGCCACATATAACCGCAGCTGATCGTTTCTGTTCCCAGAGAGTTAGAATCCTCTCTCTATCACACACACACACACACACACACAAATACACATGCTGATTTAGAGTTCTGTCAGATGGGCTGTTTCTTCCACCCAACACAATCAAACACTTTCCCAGGAAGTGATTTCAGGACTGTTGTCTTCATCTGAGCAGGTTGCAGTTTCTGACGGAAATGTGTGACGGTAGTGATCCCGACCAATCACAGAACAGCTACTTATTACATAAAGAAATAAAAAAAAAACTGTGCTTTGTGATATAGACAGATGCCCAAATAAAGTCCAAATTAGGTGCAGCTTTATGGATATGAAGTTATGTGTTTGTGTGTGTGAGGTGCAACCTTGTCACTGTCCAGTGTGTTCTGGGATGTCCGGGAGGTGATAGAGATGGTGTCTGGTTGACTGCTGGCGTCTCCTTGGCTGTCCAGCTCCTCTCCATCCCTTTAGGAAAATAAAAACATTATTATAATATAAAATCTCAAATTAAAAAGCATACAAAATTATCGTATAAATTAATTATATTGATAATTAATTATATTTAACAAGCCTCTCAAATCTTATTTTTACCGTTAATAAATTCTGTCAGCATTTACTATTTATACTAATTAGGTGACTTCTAAAGGTAGTAGGTAGCACTAGGACTAAGTTGTATTTAGGTAAAGTAAAAACCTCTAAAAACAATAAACACCTTTCATTCCCATTAAGAATTATCCAATACTTTGCCTTGTTCTATCACACAAAGTTTTTTAAATAAAGTTGCTGGCTTTACATGACGTCATGTTAATAGTAAGTCTTTTACAATTCCTGTGTGTGCAGTCAACTTACCGTCTGCCTTTATGTTTAGCAGTCGTAGTTTTGGGGATGTGAATAGGCTCCTTGAGAGCTCCACGCAGCAGGGTTGTCCGTTCCTGGATGACTTCCCTGATGTGCTTGATCCAATCCTGCTTGTTCTCAATACTTGATGCCTGGAGCAAAGCACGTCACATGAGCGGTTCAGACAAAGGTACAAATAAAATACACTTACAACACCGGTCTTTTTCTAGGTGCTTTTTTTCACTGAATGATCTGCTGACTTATGGCATCATCTAAATGCGTACAGAGGACAGTATGACAATCGTTGCAACAATTTTTGCTATGAACACTTAATATTTTTATAACCAAACAGCTTTGTCCTTTTAAGTATCACTAAGTAACCAGCTACCAGAGTTGCTGCAGTGCTGTGTTATGTAAAAGATCCAGTTTAAATTGCCATTCAATGCTGTGTTTAGGCAGCTGCAGCTACAGTACTGTAAATATGAAGATACACTTCAGAATATTAGCATGAGTTTTCCTTTTTACAGAAGCCTTATGGTAATGTTTGGACTGGTTTAGATGTCCAGATTTCATCCTTAATGCTTTAGCCTTATATAACTCTTTTGTTGCATAGTCTTACTAGATTCTATGTGAGTCTCATATGTACGACTATCAAGTTTAGAATATTATAAAAAACATTTATCTCTCCAGAAAGCAACACTTCTTACTTGTTGGATGAGAGCTAATTAGTTGCTGGTGAGTTTGAAGAATGACTCATCACCTTCTTTGCAAATGTTTGTGTGATACAGCGTTTAAGTGAAAATAACAGTAGGAGAAAAATCTCATTTTAAAAGTGGCATTAAAACTTCGGGAATTAATGAAATTTTGCAGGTGTGCTCGAGGTGGTGTGGCATTTTACACGCTCCATTTCCACATCGACCAGAAGACCACCAGATCCCAGTATGTGAGCTACATTATAGAGCATAGTGGACTGTAGTCTCAGTGTTAATGGTTCACAAATTGATAATTCCTCAGTAGAAGCTTAGACAGGAAGACAATTCTAAATCTTATGTAAACAGAAAAAAAAAATGAGTAAAAACAAATAGTTCAAACACCAATGGATAACATTTTTTTTTAAGTTATTCACCCTAATTCACACAAGTCAATGTGTTGGATTTTCCAGGAGACCATAGCTATGAGAAAGATTTCAATCTAAAGCAGAATTATGACTAATACATTTTTATGTAATTAAAATAACTTAATTACATAAGTTACCTAACTTAATATGATTGAAAATTGTAAGGATGTAGCAGCCAGTTTACAGTAAAAAATAAACAACATGCTACAGAGCTATACGTTTTTTAAATATGAAACAAACCAGTAATGGGTCTGACTGTCAAAATTAATTTATACTAATGTGATCATTAGTGCTTCAGGGGATAAAACTAGTTTTTGATAAAATATTTTTGGAATCCACTTCCAACTTTGAGTACTCTAAGAAGGAAACCACAGAGCATCACTTGTTTATACCTTGAGAACAATCTTGTTGTCTGAGGTCGGCGTCCTACCAAGCCACAGCGCAAACTTACAAGGATCCCCCTCCACATGTTCTGTCACTCCAAGCTCTGATGTCTGTAGAAAAAAAATCACACAACAGGAGTTATAGATTTGAAAGGACGGCAGTCAGGAGAGCTTTTGTTGGCCTACACATGTCAAAAGGATTTATTATAGCAAATTAGGGATCGTCTTACAAACAGCTTGCTCTTGTAGAGGTATTTACTGCGACCGTTTGAGTCTTTAACTTCCTTGCTGAAGACCAGGGACATCTCAAAGAGAAACAGATGTCGGTCACGGCCTTTTCGGATGAGAGTCTTTGGATCCCAAACCTGGAAGGACTCCTGGAGAATCAGCTCTCCCTGGGAGTCAATGTTCCCATCAAACCCTAAGAAATCAAAACAGGATCTGATCAAGCAAATGATCAATTCTGTCATACTAGCACATTTTGACACGATATACAATGCTATACTTTAGCATTTGTCACATTGCATCAACAAACCTAAATGTATTTTATTGAGTTTATGTGACAAAAAAATACAGCAGTCAATCACTGCTTTTATAAAGACTAAAGTTAAAACTATTAATTTTAATCTAGCCTACAGTTCATTGGCTTTTGTACTGTGAGCTTACAAATCATTATATAGTTCAAATTTGACTACATTTTAAAAAGTAGAGAAGAAGTCAAAAGACTGCTTGAAACGCACAGCTCAGGTAGGAAAGTCTTTTCAGAGAAAAACTAAACACGGCATAATTCTGGCTCCTACTAAAAAGGAAGTCATGTCTAAAGTAGAGATGCAGAGTAATTAGCTGGATCGAATTTTGGTGATTTGATCATGGAAATCCAATCCAGCTGCACTTTACATGGAACTGTTATATCTTCCTTTTGGCTGCCTTTTTTTCCAATAAATAATATGGAGTACATTAATATCTGTGTTGATTTGATACCTTTTTTTAACAATGTTTATGTCAAAGCTATAGCCTCAACTCACATGGCAGGTTATAGGTTTATTCATTCAACATTGCATCGGATCCGTATTGGCCGATACGCTCAGTCCAGGTATTGGTATCGGACTGGATTGGAAAAAAATGGATTGAATCATCTCTAGTTTAGAGTTAGCAATGAACCATGAGTTTCTCCGACAAGAGGAAAACAAAATCAAACCTTTAGTCCTATATGTAGAGCAAAATGTGTGATAAATAAACTAATAATGCACATCACTAAAATAGTGGTGGTACGACATGGTGGTTGCAGTATCATGCTGTTGGAAGCTTTAATTGGAGGAAAGGTATCATTTAATATTATTGAAATATAAAGTTATGCTACATTTTTTCTGTGTTCTTATCAAGAAAAATAAAAGCTTCCTTTCTGCTTTACAATTTTGTCCTGCCCAGTGTCTGTAGATCTTCAAAATAGCACAAGAAAGTTATTGGTTATAAAATGAAAAATAAAAAATAAATTAATGAAAATAAAACAATATAGCAAAGAGTTACAATAAATTGTCCGAACTCACACCTAGAAGAATATGACAGAGATAATAAATGTAAAAAATAATTCATGGCAGTTTAGTCACTGGTTACAGCCTACAGTATCAGAATGGAAAGATGCTATTTTTTTGACCGAAAAATACACCTATATATTTTAAGTATATATATATGTGTGTGTGTGTGTGATATCTGAGTTTACACACCTTCCAGCATAGAGAGGTGCATGGCATCATTGGCTCTCTTTGGAACGCTGAGCATCACTTCAAGACCATCCTTGATCTCACCTTTACCTTCCTCGCAGCACGTCAACAACTCCTTCAGAGGAGACATATAAACATGTCTCAGGAGCCATGAACTCAAAAACAGTTCTGATAGTGGCTAAATTTCCACTACTGTTTTCAAGTCTATTTTTCCTTTTCTTTTTTTTTTTCAACAAAAATTTTGCAGATGACTGATAATATTTCAAAAAATACATTTGAAACTTGCTCTACCTTCAGAAGTAACTGGTATTTTGTGATTCGCTGGACTGGCTTGATGAGGTAAGAAGAGATGGAGTTGGCAAGACGATGTCTTTGCTGAATTTCCTGTGGATTGAAATAAGAAAAGTATCACATCTGAAACCAAATGAGACAATTTTCTTTGAATTACTATTTAATAAGTTTAAGAAAAAATATATTGAAAAGTTGTGAAAATCAGAATACTATCAATATTCCAAAGCCTTACTCACATCAAAGTAGGGTCCAGCATGCTCTAGGATGAGCTGAGTGGAGTCGGGTTTGTTCTTACAGTAGTTCACATACATCTGGAATTTATCAGCCTTGGTAGAAAAGATAAGAATAAAGTATCAGACAGAAGATAAAGATACTGATTCTAATGCCAAAAGACCAACAACAGGAATTCTTACAACATCCCTTGTTCTTTGTTTTTTTTCGTCTTTCTTTTATACCATGTTCTACGTGAAAACTCGATTCTGATTCCTAGGGTGTCCATTATACAGTAAGTCAGGACACTCATAAAAATTAGTTTAGGTCAAATAGCCTGATTTTTCTAAAATATTGTTCTGGCTCCTTCTGAAATGATACTTTGAATCCCTACGCATCTAAAACATCAAGCAAGCACCTAAGCAACTAAAACTAATTTGTATAATCTTCAGGTTACGACAACATTAGCAACACAATAATGCATTTTTTTTAGTTTTAGAAAAAAACAGACAAACGTGGGTATTTGCTTTAATGTAGTGGTTAGACTCGTTTAAGGATTCAAAGCTACTTTTTTTATATCCTCACTACAGACCTTTTACTTGTTATAAACTTTAGAACAAAAAGAAATACCAAACACTTCTGGGATCAGCAGGTGAGAAAAGCATGGCTTCATATTTCTCTGGGATCCGTCTTTTAGATGAATGACTGTATAACCAAACTTGTGAAGCCTGACATGGTGGAATGATAAATGATCCTCTGAAAGAACATAATGCCTGTTTGCAGATAAGTCTAAAAATAACATCTGTTTTGCTGCTTTTTATTACTGTTTTTATATATATGCATCGGTCAAATATTGGTTAAAGGGGAAGATGCAGGATTGAACAGCTGCTCTCAGCAATTTCTCTCCAGAGTAATCCTCTACACGAGAGTACATATCTATAAAATATGTGACAAAATATTGTGAGAGATTTGTAATTATTGTGTTGAAACAATATGATCACAACTCAATTAAAAAAGTACAAAGTAGATAAATACAATAAAAGGACAGAATTCATAACATGCTCTCTTACCCAGGTCACAAAACAATGACCGACATCCTCTGGGAGTTGCTCATACTTCTCAAGCTCCTTCAGGAAGATGCTGTTTACAGAGTAACATATTTACATATCCAATATAAACGTCCTCCCTTTGTGAAAAATCTGTATAGGTAAAATGTTAATTCCATTTCTGAGACTAAATTATAGAAATTGCTGCTTAACTAACTTGTGATGAAACTCGTAGAGATCCTGCATGTTCCCAAAGATGATGTGCTCCTTGTTGACAATACCAGGAGGAATCTCCTCCACACCACTGGTCATTTCCCACAGGTATGTCTGCACGAACACAAATATATGAAAACAGTTTATTAAGTTCCCATGCAGGGAGCTAAAGCAATAAAGGCATGTTAAATTTAAGTGGGACTAGTACAGACAATAGAAACTATTAAGGCCAAAACAATGAGGATCCCAATTGGTATCCAGTCCCACAGACAAACTGCGACATATGATGTCTTTAGAAATTAGAATATGCTAAAGCGAATGGGACTGCGCATATATATATGCAGCAATTTGACAGTCATAAGTTAGACAAGGCAAGACACATGATCGCAAAGTAAAAAAAAAACTTGCCTTTTGGAAAAATACAAACTAAAATGGTTACAATCATCAGTTATACAAGTGAAACTGTTCACAGGCTTACAGTTCATGCAAATACAGTCTGTTGGATGGACATAAATATATGCAAACAATAAACTATTTAAGTAAAACGTGTACTGTCTGTATCTACATTTGACTGCTCATTCACATGAGTTCATAGACTCTCTATTAGGAGCCAATATGTTTAGAAAAAAAAAAAGATTGAGGCATTAAGAATCAAGAGGTGTGTTTTGGCTTTTAGATCCTCTAAGGAACTATATATACCAATACTCACATCCATACATTCACGTAGATCTCTGACATATGCTTTCTCTGTTTGAATCAACTCAGCCATTATGAATCTGAAAGACAGAGAGGGAGACAATAAAGTAGTAAATTTGCTTAGTAAACTGCTGGTAAGAAAATATAAACACACTAAAAGAAAACCAAATGATTATCAATGTGCTTGTTTTTCCCAATCATGTATCTACAGAGCATAGCAGTCCCTGAGCTATTTGTGGATAACTTTACCTATTCTAATACTTAGTAGATAAATAACCTTTTTTTAATTGCAAAAGCAATAATCGATGCTACTGTTATAAATCCATGAAAGTTATCGACCATATGAATATATAATAACTCTTCCTTCTCCAGAAGTGTTTTCGTTTTCTAATTAAAAACACAATTTTGATCACTTAGTCAGTGTTGCTGCACTACATTGTGTTTTACATGCTATTTTTCCATTCATATTATTGTTTTTCTTTTTAATCATGACTGCCGCGCATCGCTGATACCATGTATTTAATGCATGCAGTCAGAATGAAATAACATACTTGAATCAGTGGGGAAAATATGCCAATATCAGGTGCCTGGAACTGTTCTTTAAAACTGTCGTTTGCTCTGGCAGATAGTAGCGCTGTTTGTGGATGGATTTAATTAAAAACCTGGTTGTGATATTATCGGAAGCAGTTTCCCGTTTTCTTCCTAAGCAATTAAGCCAGAGAGAGAACGGATTGAATGCCAAGCCTTGAGTATTTAAAGGAAAAAGTCCAAAAAAAAGTCTCAGGTCTCAATAGACAGAAAACATGTTTTCATCAAATCCATCACATCTGTTGTATAAATATAAAACCTTTTTTTTTTTTTTTGCAATATGTTAGAACTACAAAAAAATATATACCAAAAACATATAATAATAACTTTTTAGCTTTTTATATTTAATCATTATTTTCTGTCTTTTTTAAAATTCACAATCAGAGAAAACGCTACAGTCTGACTTATACGGTTTAGAAAATTGATCAGATTTAATATTCATCCTATTTAAATAACAGCAAGACATTTATACCCCAAGAAGAAAATAAAAAAAGGGGGAACTCTGCAATAACAACGGTTTTCATGTTGTCCACTGAGCTAAAGATGGTGTGGAGGGTTTTCTTCTCCTCATTCTGAAGAAAATTTATAACATCTGGAAGCTCTTTTCTAAACCCATTATTAAAACCTTTTTTTTTCTCTAATTTTGAGTAGCAAAGCTGTTTTAATTTGAGGAATAAATTAGAAACAATAAATGTAATAAAAGGGTGTCTTAAGTAAATTAATAAATGTTAACATTCTGCATGAATAAAACAGCATGTCCTTATAATGTCACAGCTAGTTTAATTCTAAGACAATGCAGCAAATTCATTATGTTTCTTAAATATTCCAAACTAATTTATTATGCCATTTGTTTATGTGGTCCGTTATTGTTAGTAAAGCCTGCAAACAGTGGATCACAGATTGCATATAGCAATAGCCAGTTTTCCAAACATCTTAATCAGACTTTAATAATCCCAGAGGGATCCTTCTTCAGCAGCTTTAGCTTGTGCCTTTGGATGAATTGTTTATGTTTCTTTAGGTGTGATCACAGTTCAAAAGGCAAATCTGCAGTTATCCTTTTTTTTTTAATATAACCAATATTTTCGAACTGCTTTCCATCCAAACTAAATATATTTTCCGTTCTTACTCTTTTCTCCGTGCCGATTTCCTCTTCTCCTCATTGAGTTCATGCGCGGCGTCCCTCAGCTTGACCTCTGACCCAGGAGCAGTGGCTGGGATGATGTCCAGCTGCAGCTCTTTGCTCTAAAGACACAGCAGGCTGTGGTTATTATGTGACACATAACAGCTAGGTGGATTATTCCACACTCCGTTGTGTTTGCCTTCTGTTGGCAGATGTTCATTAAACAATGTTTGAACAGGAAGAGGCAGTAACAGACGATGAGATTGGACCATCTGCTTTCTGCATACAATAAAACAAAATGCAGCAATGGGACTAGTTGTTAAAAAAATCCTTAAAGCTCCAGATTTGTTTAAATTTGGACTCGATAAAGTAGTCGTGGTCTTCTTTCACAAGAAAATGATGCAAATTTTAAAAGCTATCTCTATGCCAGTTTTTGAATTTATATATCAGTAGTATATAAATAAAACATAAAAGGGGCAGGTGCTGAAAAGAAAAACCCTAAACACTTACAGCCTTGTTTGAATCAGAGGAGATGCCAAGCGCTGTTTCCAGGCTGGTTCGATATTTGTCCATGCGGAGAGAGAAGTCCCTGTAGCGCTTGTCCACGGAGGACACCCATTTCTTTATCTCCAGAGCATGGGCGTGGCCCTTGTCACAAAACCCATCCGCCAGCTGGATCAACAGCTTCACCCGCTCTTTGGTTTGCTGTCAATAGATGGACATTCAGGGAGGCGGCAGAGAGAGGTAGTGCCCACAGAGAAAAGGTAGACGAGGGAAAGAAAGAGTTTGGAATCATGTGTTGCTTGATGGACATAATAGCTTGCTCTGTGACACACAATAACAGTGACACAGCAAAGAGGACAATAACTGCCCTGGAAACGGGCCTCACAGCGGAGCTTCTGGCTGAGCAGGGCAGACACATTTACCAGGTAAAAATACAGAGAAGCACACAACCAAAAATCTAAATATAAATCATCATTCCCACCTGGTTCTTGGCTTGCTTTACAGAAAACCAGCAACCATAGAGTCTCACATACCTTTGCCGTGATCTGGAAGTCTTCATGCTCCTTCAGCAGCTCCTGTGTATGATGAATGCTTGACCCGGTGGAGGTGTGTGTGGACAGGTAGAACTCCCCAGTGTCATGGATCCATTCCAGGGCCTGAAGAAATGACCAATCATGAGTGAGGACGGACATAATAGAGATTTCAGATAGCCTACATGCATTAAATCTGAGCACGCTATACAGTCCATACAAATTATTTTAGAATAAATTGAAAAGGGATTTTAAAATGAATAAAAAAATGTAACCATTATACTACCTTTTAATTTTTGCAACATTCATTGAAATAGATTTGTTCTATCTAATCAAACAGCATTTGAAAGATTTTAAAATAACTCACATAGCTAAAATTTAAATCATCACACTGAGACTGTTGGTCACTTTTCTAACAGTACAGCTATTCAAGAAATAGGTAATTTATTTAAAACGTCTCTTTTTTTTCTTTTTTTTTGATAATGTCCTACTTAGAGTCTTTATTTATTGCCTGTGTACTTTAAGACCAGGCCCTGGAGGTGATACTGGCCTGGCCTGCAATGGCAGAACTGGTCCAGTCAAACTGTGAGAGCAAAAAGGCATTCAGACCCTGGGGGTAAAACCTGGAAAGGTTTAGAATAGCCTTGTTCCAGAAAACAAGTGTGATGTCATTTAGGTCTTATAGGCCAATAATTTATACTGCAGGAATGTTTGATCTTAACACCACAAGAGGGAGCTAAGTGTATAGCTTTAGACATCGGGGTGAACACTTTACCAACTACACCAGCTGCAAAGCTATTTATACTCCATCAACTTAAAGAAAAAACAAAAACAAAACAACCTTAAAACTAAATATATATTATTTTTTTGATAGGCCAGCAAAAGTAAAAAAAAGTAACACATTTGTGATAAAATACTGAAAAGGATATAGATAATAATAATAATAATAATAATAATAATT
>JAUZNJ010055241.1:0-29258 GCA_034780135.1 Jordanella pulchra | reverse complement strand
TATATATATCCACATTACTACATTAGGGTGTGAGGTTTTTGTTGTCTTTCTGTGCAAAGCCTTAAATACAGTCACTCTGAAACGCTCAAACCAGTTGTAGTTTCATGCTAAACTGACATAATCTGTGAATCGAAAAATGAGCTTTTTTGTTTGTTAAAGGCAACCTTTAATTTTGCACTCTCTTGTTTAAAAAAGCGCAACTATTCAGTGTTAAAGCTTTGGTTGTTTAAATAAAATCTCTTATAATCACAAGAGTTGGAAGAGCAAAAGTCTATCTAGACATTTTACAAGCTCCTCCCTCACTGAGGTTCCCAGTGCTTTTATTATTATGAGACAGAAAGAGCAGCCTTGAGGAGTTCACGCCTGATGTCTTTTATCTCTTTAGATTAAAAATGCAATGGATTTAAAGTTTCATAACTGCACATTTGTTCTCCTTTTCAGATTTTTAAGTCACTTTATCGCATTTTCTGTTTATTTCTTTCCCTAGGTGCTGTATGATGTCCGAGGAATCTTGGAAAAGAACAGAGACACCTTTAGAGATGATATCTTGTTCATTCTCAAAGACAGCAGGTGAGCATTACGTCCCCTTAATTATATAACTTACTATAAGCTGAGATGGTGAATACGTTTTTCTAACCGGAGGTGCTCTTCTGCTGCATCTTCAGGCTTGACTTCATCTATGACCTGTTTGAACGTGTGGGCAGCAGAGGTGGAGATGAGACTCTAAAGATGGGGACAGCTCGTCGGAAGCCCACCGTCAGCTCTCAGTTCAGGGTGAGACGACAACTTGCTCTGTTATCCTTGGCTGTAATGGCTGCTATCAATGCTGGTGATCTGCTCTGTTCAATTATTATTTTATTTTTATCTTTTTTTCTTACACAAATGCCCCCCTTGGAATTGAAGGCCCCACATCTTAATCTCAATAAAATCTAGACTTTGATTAGACTCCTGCAAAGCGTTCATTTAGATTTTATTTAGTTGTTCAGAGGTTGACTTGCTTGGTCTGATTTGGATCAATTTCCTGGTGCATAACTCAAGTTTTCTTAAGTTTAAGGTCATGTTGCCAGGTTCTGAAGCAGCAAAAAATCCCCAGACCATCACACTACCACCTACGTGTTTGACTGTATAGATATTATTTAGAAATATTATATTATTATTATTTATTTGCCCCACATAATATTTCTCTCAGACTCTGAGGTATAATCAAGATGTTCATATTTCGTATTGTTGTCAGATCATCTAGGAAATCTCTCATTGATTTTAGCCTCTTTCTCTTTGTTTAATGATGAACTCTGACCTTAAAAGAGGCAAACTAGGTCCGCTTTGTTTCAGGGGTTACTCTGGTATATTTTGTGAGCTCTTGGTGAGTTGGCTATATGCTTTTAAAGTAATTTGACTCATCTGGCCACTTATGGGACATTCATATTTTTCCAATTGTAGATAAAGAATTTAATTTCACTCCAATGGAGTCCTAAAGCTTTAGAAATAGCTGTGACTCTTTCCAGGATGACAGGTAGTTGTTAGTGGATTTATTTTAACCTTCTCTGGACAGGGGGAGGGGTTATGTGTTATTGTTTTTTTATCTAGCATATTTCATATTTTGGGTCCGGTTCTGTTTGGTTTCTTTATTCTGCACGTCAGAAACAACTCTCTTTCATTATTGCTCTATAATGAAAAAAAAAAACATTCTAAAAAAATCTCAAATCTATAAAAACTGAGTTTTTATAAAGAAATTTGACTTGGTAAAAACTGCTACCTGCAGGCTGAGGCTTTAAAAATATTTCTGAACGTTTCCTCTTAACATCTCAAACATATTGAGCATTAATCATATGCAGTCATAATATAAGGAGTATAGTGACTGAATTATAGCACTAAAAGGAAGAAGTGCAGTAATACACACATCGGGAAAGAAGAACAGCATGTGTTGTATCCATGGAGGATGATGGGTTATAAATTAGAGGAAAGACGACTGTAAGCTGTGCAGCGTGTGGAGGAGGGGGTGCATCAGAGAACTCGGTTCAAACATGTCTTAACTGCAGCGTGGAGTGAGCGAGCAGGGGAGGATTTGGCACGTCGCCCTGGCATACAGGTCCAAAAATCCAAGGGATTAGGGTTGACGGCTGGGCAGAGAGGGGCCAACCAGGGGCCAATCCCGCTCAGCTCTGCCAGGCTGAGTCCTGCTGGAGACAGAGAGTCTGTAGCAGTGAGAAAAGTCTGGGAGGTTCAAGGATCATCAGTGTGTATTTCAACATGCATCTCTCATAGATTTTGTTAATTAAAAATATTTTGTTGTTGTTTTTAAGGAATTTTCACATACTTTGCGTTAGTTTATATTTTAAATACTGGCTACTTTTTCATCTTTCAGATTAACATTACAGTAACAGGATCAGGAAACAGGGTGAAGTTGACACATATGTGGGTATTCACACCCTCAGAGTTCATTTTGGGGGGTTGTTTTGAACAGTGATGCTGTAAATACTCACACTTGGACATGGAAGTAATACATTTATTGATAGAAACATATTCAGACACCTAAGCATGAATTTTCTTTTTTAAATCTTGGGGGAGAAAGAAGGAAGTCTCTTAGGAGTTAGAAAAAGTTCAGCAAAAGCTGCTGCTGCTTGTTCTAAAACTTAATCCAATGTGAAAAACAAAACTCACAAATAAGAAAAGTTTCACTCACACACACACACATAGATATATAAAAATATAAATATTTATACAGAGATATATAGAGATTTCTTTTAGCTTTACCCTTTTTTCCACGGATATCTTTCAGGACTCCCTCCATTCCCTGATGGCTACACTGAGTGCCTCTAATCCTTTTTTTGTGCGCTGCATCAAACCAAACATGGACAAGGTAAGTCATGCAAATTTAATTGCAGATAAAAAAAAAAAAAGAAGTTTGAAACCCTGCCAGGTCTTGTCAAGGTCGCATGTGAAGTTCAACCTCCTAGGTGCTATTCATAGCTCCCTCTGCACCCAGAGCTTTTTTTTTTTTTTTTTGCTTCAGGCTCTGTTCTCTGATGGCTTCAACCACAAATAAAAGATTCTCACTTAGGAGTAGTTCTTTCTTTCTCTTTCGTCTAACATCCGACTTCTTGTTTGGTGCAAATACTCTTAATTGTGGTAATGCATTCCTCCCTATATATATATATTTTTTTTGCAGCCTCCTCTAGCTGTAGCTGAAGCTCTGCTGATCAGGCTGTATGTGTAAAACGCTGAGATTAATGATTGCGTTTTAAACTCTTATTTAAAAGGTCGTTATTATGCCCAACTGATCATGTGAAATCTGGTAAACTTTTAAATTGAAAATTAGCTTTTTTTCAGGTAAGGAAAATAAATATAGGCTAATTTATATTTAGCATTTTCAGACTTATCTTCAACATAGAGCCCTGAGAGGTGCCATCCATCCATCAATCCATTCATCCATTTTGTTACACTCTTATTTTTGAAGCTTCCATAATAAAACTGGATCATCCTCAAAATTCGCACTTTATTTTTGTCAGAAGCGTAAAATTTGAAGTAGTTAAAATGCTTTGTACGTGGTTTCCTCCTATCTTTGTGTCTCTTCCCCACCCCTCTCTGGTCAATAGACACCTCTC
The DNA here is from genome assembly GCA_034780135.1 of Jordanella pulchra. NCBI lineage: Eukaryota > Metazoa > Chordata > Actinopteri > Cyprinodontiformes > Cyprinodontidae > Jordanella > Jordanella pulchra. Next base: position 25,653 of record JAUZNJ010055241.1, on the reverse strand, counting down.
TGTCATTCTCCCAGCCTCCTGTTCCCTTATCTGTCCCTGGTTGATCTAGATGAAACAAGCAGTTTATTTGTTCACCCTGCCCTCAAACAGAATGACAAGCATGCAAATAGAGAATGTGTGTGTGTGTGTAAGAGATTTACATGCAGCTCGTTTTCTTTGAATGAGCGTCGCGGAGGAAGAGGGTCTGCTTGTTTTTCATGCTGTCAAACCAACATGTGATTCCTCTTTCAGCTCCTTTAGGGAGGCACATTCCAAAAATCAAAGGGCGACATGTTTAGAGATGTGTGGGTTCAATATTGGACACATAAATAGACTGAGTCTCATTGAGTATATATTGATAAACATTGCCATAAGAATGAAGGAATGGCCCCATTCCATGAGGGTCCTCTGTGTTCTCAACGGATTTCACCTGGACCCCAGTGATGCAGCAGATAAAACAGATCGTCACTAATTCACAGCAGCCCCGAGGATTATTGTTAAAGAAGCAGCTGAGGATTCCAGGAAGAAAAAGGCCCCCCCACGCTGCCAAGGTCTTGCCTAACAGGGCTCATGTTTCCCATCTGCCGGTGTTTGTGTTTTTCTTTCAGTAACCCGACTGTTAATGTTAAATGATAGAGCTCTCTGTGGTCATTTTCTTTCTAGTTCAGGTTAAATCTGACTCAGCGGAGCGGATGTTTGAGTGGGTGTTGCCTGCAGTGTTTGGCTGTGTCATAACTTTCTTTAGCAGCACTAAGAGGTGAAGGTTATATTTAAAAGATGTCTGCTAAAACCTACTGAAACATCAGATATTCATTTGTACTGTACCGATTTAAAAAAGAAAAACAAAAAAAAAAAAAATTACATTTGAAAACTGGTTATTGCTGCTATGGATTAAAAAGACTCTTTTCTTGTTTGATTGTTTCTTGCAGAAGGCCAGTCAGTTCAACCCTGATGTTGTCTTGAACCAGCTGAGATATTCTGGGATGCTGGAGACTGTAAAGATTCGGAAGGCTGGGTTCCCTGTCCGCAGGACATTTAAAGACTTTTTCAGCAGGTAGGAGAAGATGAAGCACGCTGCACAATAAAGCAGACTACAAAAACTTATAAAAAATGAAAGCAGTCATGCTGTTTCTAAGCTTCTGCTGTAACAAAAAAGACTAGTTATTGTTACTACAACTAAAATGCAACAAGTGTTTTTATTCTTTGTTTTTTCATCTGCTGCAGATAAAATCCATCTCTGATCTTGATCAACATTTATCACCTTTCATACTTTTTTTTATTTGTGTAAAAGTCATTTCTTTCAAAGAAATACATTCTCTTCAAAAGACTTCCTTACATTTTACAGTGGTCTAATATTAAACTTGGACATTTAAGCGTTTATAGAGTACGGCTCTAATTTGTTCTGAAGCTGTTGTTTCAGAGCTTATTATAAACTCAACAGATCATAAACACACTTTAGTGGGAAAAGAAAAACAAAATAGCTACATAAAACTTAATTTAAGTACAAGAATTCAGTAGAGGAAAAAAATAATAATTGTATAAATAGCCTCCATAATTGTTGATAGCCTTAACAATTGTTTTAGAATAAAAGAAACTGAGTTGAATTGAATTAATTTCTTCTTTTTTTTTAAGTGAGCAGATTGTATTAGAACCTTAAACAGGTTACCATTGAAGCTCTGTTTACCCGGCATGATTACTCAGGCATTAGTCCTAGACGGACCTCAAAGTGTGAAAGAAAAAAACACAGAATTAAAGTAAGATTTGTGTTTTTTCACAAGTCTGGTAACCAAAGCAAACTAGAAATTGAAATACTTTCATTTTTGCAGTGGAGAACTTAGTGTGACATTAAAGGAACACTGTGTAACTTTTTACTGAAATATTACCTTAATGTAAGATAAATGACGGCGTATGCTTTATGCTTTTAACAATCTCACGTATCTAACTCAACAGGGATCCGTCATTGAATGGGTCGTATAACCCAGAGCAGAACAGATATAACTCTTAACTTGATCATACATAGCTTTGGTTCTTTAATCTACAGCAATGGATGTTTCCTTGGCTTTACTATTAACTGCATTGCTTCTCAGTCTGCTGCTCTAATGTTCTCTGCTATCAGATTCTAAAACATGGAGGAAGACTCTGATTTTTAAATAATGTAGTGTTGCCAGTGGCCTTCAGGGGCGCTAAACTTGGAAGTTACAGGTCTAATGCAGCCATAGTGGCTCAGTTACAGGGAAGTAAGGAAGAAACTTTTTTAAAGCTAATTTTTGAAGAATGGAATGTCAAGTGAAGAACCTTTTTAAAGCAACTAAGAACTGAAATGTAAACTTGTAGAGTTTTCCACATGCTTCTGGTAATTTCACTGCTGTTGGAGATTTTAAGGTTTTTTCCCATTGAAATAATTTATCTATTAAACTTTAAACTTAATAAAAAAAAAACAGATGGTATAATACTATACTACTCCAGCAAAAGTAAATTAATGTCCAACTTTTTTACACTTTTGCTAGTTTCTCCAACAATTACTGAGTACACTGTATGTATGAAGACAACAACATTTAATTCCCTTTGGGCTCAATATAGTTTCTTGGATTTAATTGATTGTATTTTTAATTAATGTTTAGAAAACTAAAAAAACTTGACTATAAGAGGAAAGTAGAAAAGTTGTTGTATTTCTTCATTGTAAGGATGTGACTACTTTAGACGGCAATATGACTAATGTATTTTTAACCCTATAAATCTCCCATCTAATTATGCTTACAATTGAACAATTTTAGATTAATTTTTACATCAAAAAGTGATTATTTGCACTAAGTAGGATCTCCTTATTAACCCAGCAGTGCTTCAAAACATTTATTTCATGTTTTTCTAATTTTTTTTACAGGTACAAAATGATCCAGAAGAATCAAAACCTCACAGATGAAGAGAAGCGTTGCTGTTCAGAGCTCCTCACACTTCATGATAAAACAAAGAAAGAGTGGCAGCTAGGGAAGACAAAGGTGCAGTGTCACACACACACACACACACACACACAGACACCACCCAGACACACATACACATGGAAAAAAAAACATGCCCAGACTTGTTTTTTTTATGTCGATTTGGAGTGACTTGCAATAGATCCATGCCCTGGGTACTTCCAGTAAGCAGGAACAGAACCTCAGCTAAACTCTTTCTATTACTTTTTAATTATGCCAAGAAAGTAAATGTGAACCCCGTGGCCTTTTGGTCTCTTCAATATGATTGGAAAAGTTGACCTAGATAGACTCTGTTAGAAGTTGATAAGTCAGTTCATGTTTTGTTTTTTTTTCTTTTTGTTGTTTTTTATATATAGGCCACAGAAAGACTCCAGTATCCCAATAGGTTAGCAACATGTGCTAAAAAACCTTGCTTTGGAGCTATTTTATACACTGAATCCACTGAATCAAAAACAAGCCCTGAAAACTAAGAATGCCTGAGAAAATCTGCAAACTGTTGAGGCCCAGTTGAGCCTGGGTCATTCCTCAACTGTTAATGTGCACCACAGTCCCTGTGAGTCATGTCCCAAAGATTTGCCTGACCGGTTGTGGCCAAGCTGCAGCTCTCATGTCGACAGCTTCCTGCCTCTCAAAAAAAGTAAATCCTGACTGTTACTGTAACTGTGACTTAGAACAGGGACTTGCAGTGATCTAAAGACTATCCTGTAGGAGCTGCAGTATTTTCCCTCACCGCTATCACCAAGCTGTGCATAAAACAAACAACTGTGTGAGTAAGATGGAGGCAGACCAACCTTCATGACATGGTGCATGCTCTTGTTTTTGAAGAGTTTTTACTGCACTATAGAGTAATATGAAGCTCATTCTGTTTTTGTTTTTTTTTTTGAAAGGAGGATCAATTTAAGTAACTCATTCAATCAGGCTCCACAAAACCCAGAAAAGTTAAAAAAAAAAAAAAGTTTCAATGGAGTTCTTTTAAAATCAACTACACCCGCATCCGACCCCCTGTTCCTTCCTCCTTTCAGATGTGGTTCCTGTGCAGCTGAGACATTTCAGATTTGCCGTTTCTCTATTGGCCACTTTTCTTGTAATAGCTCATATGGCTGGCAGACTGTGAACGATGTCAGCCTGCAACACATGGTCAGCCAAAATATATGGTGAGACATGAAAAATGATGCAAGCCATACGTACGGCTCGCTTTGAATACATAACTGGTGCACGACTGCTAATATGCACATGCCAGTGTAAATTAAATGTCCAACACACACAGAAAGGAAGTAGGCGGACATGAATCTGGCACTGCCTTGCAAAGGTAATCGTACTGTAAGAACCTGTCCACATTTAGTCAAATTACAACCTCAGCCTTTGATATTTTTTATCTGGATTTATTGCTAACACCTAGAAGTACATAATTATGTGGTGATTAAGTGGTGAAAAACTAGCACTGCAAATCACCCTGAACACAACTGGTTTAAATCAAAGTATATTAACTGACTGGAATAAACAATTCAAGTCTAGATCAAAATGCATCTAGAAATCTGTTTTAAGAGCCATATTTGCAAAAAGAAAACGCAGAATGTGATTCCAAAAGCTAGTAGAGATATACCCCAAAGAACTTGGAGCTATAAATAAGACGGCAGGTTGAAATTACAGCTACACAGGATTTTTACTCTGAATAAAAAGGTTTAATACAATGTATGTTTTCCTCCCACAAAAAGAAAAGTTCTTCAATACATTCTGTTGCAGCATGATAATTAAATCCCAGTGCTACAGATTTAACACATTTAAAAAGTGCAAAAAAAAAAAAAAAAAAAGTCAAGGTAATGGATGAGACTCCGATGCTCAGTTCATTAGCTTGGTGGCAGTGTGTTATTCCCGGGTTCTGGGTGTTAGTGGGTGCGTTGTGGGAATGAAGGTCTGTTTCCTCCTGGTGGAGCGGGCTGAGTGTAATTATGTGTGCACCGATTGTCTGCATGGGGAAATGTGTTCCCTGAATTAAGGGACTAGGGTGGATGTTTGCTGGCTTTGCATTTGTTTAAGAGGACGATTGTTTTACAAACGTGGTGGTGGGATGTAGATTAAGGGGAAGCTTCCTCCTCTCACAGACTTTCACAGAGTTAAGCTGAGCTGCAGCTGTGAGACCCTTGGATTGGGGGAACATCTGGCAAGCAAACACTTGGAAGGTCTTTCCCTGCACAAGAAAACAAAGACAAACCTGTTCTTCAGGAGAGTCATATAGTCACACAAGCTGTTTTTTTAGCTCTGAAAAGGTTACAGGCTATCAAGGGTGAAAATGCATGAAAAAAAGTTTCCAGGAGTGAGGGAAGGGTTAACTAAAACACTTCTTCCTTCTCTCATGAGATGAAGAAGAGGTGTGGTTTTCTATCTGGACACCAGCCACTATCCCTCCCCCTCATATCCCTACATCCCTCCCTCTCCCTTTCTCTCCCCTCCCTATTTTCTGTGCCTTTCTGCCTGCATACGTCAGTCTAGCTACCGAGGCAGCGGATAGCAGCAGAAGAGGAAAGCTCAGGAAGGACTCCCTGAACACGATGAGGCTCTGCAGCAGCAGGAGCGCTGTGCTCTGTCAGCCAGTTTTCCTGGCTGATCTGGTCTGCAGTCAGGAAGACCGACTTTCCTGGTAGCTGCAGCTGCACTACAGCTTCCTCTGCAGTGACCAACAGAAACAGGGGCCCTTCACATCTCTGTGCCCTCCCCCCAGTCTTTTTCTTTTTTTTTCTTTTTTTACCACCTTACTTACCCATCCTCTTTGTCACCCTCACCTCGCCCCTTCCCACCTCCCTGTCACCCACACGTCGGCCGTGGCGCTGCCCGTCCTACAGGTGTTCTTGAAGGAGGCGCTGGAGCAGAGGCTGGAGAAGGAGAGGGAAGAGGTGCGGCGCAGGGCTGGCATGGTGATCCGCGCCCACATCCTTAGCTATGTGGCAAGGTGAGTGATTGGGTGGTGGGGGGGAGAGGGGGGTGGCTGAGTGGCAGCAGCAGTTGTCAGTGTTTGTTTTGTGGTGGAGGTATGCAGCTTGTGTGTCGGTGTGTGAGTGTGAGTGTGTGTGTGCGCATGGGGGAGGTTGAGGGTGGATTAGGTACCTTCATGCTTCTCTCTTCTCTCTATGTACATGTGTGCTTTATGCACTTGGATCTTACCGAGCTGCACATGGGGCTCTTATTAGACTGACAATTATTGTTGCAGAACTTCTACATCTCTCTTGAGAGACTTTCTTTTTAGTATATGTTCAGTCACAATTAAATTTGAACATGGTTTTTATGTTCTTTATTCTATTAGCATAAATCACAGGACAGCTAAAGTATTCAACTCTATATCAATATTTGCACTCTACTTGGAAAAATTAAGAAGAGCTAAAATATTTAATGGTGTTTCTAATGTAGTAGAATCCTATTTCTTTAGTAAATAATAAAAAAAAAACAATTGCTTTACAAAAATATTTACAAAGCTGCTATTAGTGTTGATCAGCCAACCCTGCCTGATCATTTAAAACCTCCATTACATCCATAGTGGTGGCAGCATCATGCTGTGTGTCTACATACATACATATATGTATGTATGTATGTATATGGGGGGGGGGGGGGCTTTGAAAAAGTGATCCTCTCAGATGATCCCTGTCTGACCTTTCTGAGCTGTTTTAGAGAGAGCAGGTAAAACCTCAGGGCAAAAAATAACCTCCATGATAAATTGTATCACTGTCACAATTTCCTGGTTTGTAAGCTCTCTTTGAATGTGTTATAAACAGTAGTAATATCACAAACTGTGACACAATATGATATCTAACATAGTTATTTACATTAATGTCAAAGCACACAAAACATGGCCAAGACAGTTTGACCATTTTACAGGTATGAGATGGCAAATCCTACCCAAATCCTGAGTGGTGGGATGTTTTAATAACAGATATAGAAAAATGAACCAGGAAACTGTGGGTTTAGGATAGTCAGTATCATAATTGTAATAGTCAGCCTTAGTATAACTATAGCATGTTTTTATGATGTGTTTCCATCCCTAAAAATCTGGAGTGGCTCCAACTGACGGCAGCCTGACCCATTTTCTGAATTACTATCTAATCCTTTTAGAGCACTCATGGAGCTTTCAACCTGTATTCATGGATAGAAAGTTTATCCTTTAATTTGACAAAATAATTCAAGCAACAAAAAAAAGTAGTAAAATCTATTTTAATACCCTACAACTCTGTGAATATTACGCCTATCGTACCAGTACACTTTAAGGTTCTAAAACCTTTTAATTTGGAGGAATTCTCTGATTTATTTCAATTAGATCTAAAGTTGCTCAATATTCAAAGTCTTGCAATGGATTTCACTAAGAGTGGAAACCAAAGAGGGACTGAAATGTATCTGATTCTCTCAAACAGACATAAAAAATGTCAACCAAATTTTGGACTCATTGCATAGCCCCACTCTTTTCTTTTCATAGTGCTTTTTAAACATCTAACCATCGATGCACCCCACAGCTATTTCATCTAAATGTACTCCACCTGTGTGCAGCCGTATATAAGGTTACATACAGTACTGTGAAAAGCTCTGCTGGGAGAGTATAATGGGGTTGATGACAGCGTTCAGATTGTGGGTTTCCTTCCCCTCTGACTTGTTCATACTGAAGCTAGAGCCTCGGGAAGTTCCCTAAAGATACAAGCACAGCCTTTGTGTTATTGAACGTAACAGTATATCAGCTCAGAGTCTGTCCAGAGGAAGCCAGTTCTGTGATTAATGTGGAGCATAGGTCAGATTGAGGGTCACCGAGTCGATGCAAAAGTGCGTGTGGTCCCCAGAAAATCATGTGCTGTTTGGACGTGTCCATGTTTATATGCATCTAATGCATGTGCTGTGTGTGGGTGTTGGGGGCTGAGTCACACTGCTAAACACAACAGCCCACAGAGGATTGGCACAGCTGCATCAGACGTACAGGGCTTTTTATTTCCAGGGTGTTTATTTAAACATGGAGAGTAAGCAGGAAAAAAATGCACTCATCGGAATTTATAAAGCTTTCACGTAGATATTTAAATTTCTTTTCAACAACAAAATACGTGAAGTTTTAGGAATTGCTTTTAGCTGTTTTTTCCTGTTTTTTTTTACCCTTCCTGCTGTTAGCTATGATTGTTTATTGGTAATATAATAGGAGCAGAGTTGGCATCACATTGTCTGTCTGTAAGTGCTGTAAAAAATGAGTCCTAATATAGGTTAATGTAATTATCATCGTTAGCATATTAGCAATTAGCTCTGCTACTTTCAGATCATCCCTTGAGCAGACTCCCTTGGAACTGTCAGAGATGGTGGCTGAAGGTTTAGACTTTAGCAGGGCTTGAGTCACAAAAATAAAGACTTCAGGCTTGACCTTTCGTCACACACTTTAATCTTGTAATTTTTTTATTATTTGGCACATATTTGTTGTTTAATATTTACAATAAAGGTTTTAAGTTTATATTAAGAAAATAGTTTTTTGTGACTTTAAAAAAAACTCTCCGAGTGTGGAGAAAAAAAACTAAACATCTGTTTTTTACATTTTTATGAAATTAATTTAGGCCAATTTTACCGCTGCTATTTGAAGACTAGGTGAGAACATGTTTATTTCAGCCTTTAGAGGCTTTGAAAGACTCTAGGCTTGACTTAGACTTGCTCTTAAGAAGACGAAACTTACCTCAACCTTGACATTTTCAAAAAGGTGTCCAATATCTTTAAATCTACAGGCTTCAAGGCTGGCAGGAATCAAAAAGATGAAAACAGTCCCTTTTAACAATGAGCCTACTGTCAGTAACAACTTCCACAGTGAAGAGTAAAGAAGCTGAAATTTTCTGACATCCTTTATTTTCTTTTGAATATTTATTTTGTAGGAAACAATATAAGAGGATCCTGTCCAGCGTTGTTACCATCCAGAAGAATTACCGCGCTCACTTTTGGAGACGCGCCTTCCTGCGTCTGCGCTTGGCTGCCGTCGTCCTGCAGAAACACCACAGGGGACAACTTGCCCGATCCCTCTGCCGTAAGATTAGGGAGGAGAACAGGAGGCGGGAGGAAGAGGAGAAGAAAAGGAGAGAAGAAGAGGAGAGGAGGCGGCTAGAAGAGGAGGAGAGGAGGAAAAGGATGGAGAAGGAGGAGCAGGAGAGGATTAGGAAAGAGGAGGAGGAGAGGGTAAAAGAAGAGGAGGAGAGGATGAGGAGGGCAGAGGAGGAGAAGCAGAGACTGATGAAGGAGAAAGAAGAACAGCAGAAACTGGCAGCTAAAGAAGAAAAAACAAGGTAGGCTGTGATTATTTTTTTATGACTTTTCTTTCTTTATGCTCTGAGTTATGAATTATCTTATATTATCTTATATTATAAAATATTCTATATTTAGGAGCTCCCTTGAGAATGGTGCTGGCCCTAAGGTAAGTCCTTTTCATCTTCTGCTTCTAAAAGAAGGACTCAAACACGAGTGCAGATGTTTGAATTTATGAGCTCATCTCTCACCCAGACTCCGTCCTACAACCATACCTCAGAGGAAGAGAGCCGTCAGATGGAGGAGATCCTGCGTCTGGAGAGGGAGATCGAGCGTCTGCAGAAGCAGCAGGAGGATGGCGTGTCGCTCCTCGGGGATGTTTCCCACGAGGAGCTGCGTCAGATGAGGGACGCTGAGATTTACAGGCTGGAGAAGGAGGCTTCTCGAGTGGCGACAGAATTCCTGGAGCTGCTGGACTTCGGCGGGTTAGAGCCATCTCTCTCAAGCGAGGAAAATCTCCACGAGGCGAATGAATCTGCAGCTCCTCTAGCTGAGGAGGAGGTGGACGAGGGTTTCCCCGCCGAGGAAGAATGCGTCCCTTTACCGGACTTTCCTCCCCCGGCTGCGGTTCCTCTTGATAAGGATGTGTTTCAAAGTATTCCTCCTCCTCCCCCTGCGTTTGCAGAAGGGGTCATGGTGTCCTCATCCTCAAGTTCTCGCTCTGCACCAGAAAAACCCACCACAGCTGTCCCTAATGGACTAAATCACACCTCCTGTCTTACAGTCTCCCAGGCCACACAACCCCCTCCTTCTCCTTCTCCTCACATTGTGACTAATGGAGAAAAGCAGCCTTGCAAGAGAACCAGTAGAACATCAGATTTTGTGCCTTTGAATGATGTGCCATTGCAGTCCAACCTGCCAGACGCAGAGTCAGACTATGATCAGGAGGAGTTTGAGGAAGCCCATAGGAGCTCAGGTGCTAGCATCAACGACGGCCATATCACAGATGAGGAGGTGCTACGGGAATCCTCCTGCACCCAAAACAGCCTGGACTCCTTCAGAGGCAGCTCAGACTCGGTAAGAAACGGAAAACGTCGCTCCTCATCAGTGCAGCTTTTACTCAATCTTTGTCTCGTATTAATAATTAGGAATTTTGTCATTTTTATACCACTTTCTTATACCACGTTCTTCTATGTATTCAGTTGTGATGTTGTGTGAAAGACCAAAACCATATTATAATTCATTATCAACTTTCATCTATGCTGACTAAATTTACTGAGGTGTCTTCCTAGGCTGAATAACATTATTATTATTTAGTGGTATAAGGATTCTCAGTTTTTTAACTATCGTTTTTCTTGTTTTATTTTATTTTTTTACTTTACAGTCATGTTCTGTGTTGGTCTGTCAAATAAGTGTGTGGATGTGACATGTGTAAATGTGTTCATGAGATTTGTAAAAGTTTCGGGATTCACAGTGCAGCATAATCCTTGTAAAGAAACCGGTAATAATCTTAGAAATGAACCCGAAATACACGTAAAACATAAAGAATTTCTCTTAGTTTGCTTTCCTACACGTGGTCCTTTGCTGCCGAGTCTGGTGCAGGTCCGACATGGCTCGGCTCACGCAGAATAACAATGAAGCTGAGTTGAAATTATTTGCTTTGTGCATCTGAGGCTAAATGCAAGACACTGCTGGCTTAGCAGAGCCCTGGATCCGAACTCTGTCACATCAGCGGAATGTCAGAGGGCGAAGAAAGACGGTGAATGTGTTGGCATGTAGAAACGTGCATCTGCGTCGGTGTGAGAGGATGCCTTTAAAAGATTTCTGTCAGTGTGTCAGAACCGACTTTACAAAATGCTGCTGATTATTCTACTTGTTGCTCACATATCTATTCTGTATGAAGGTATACACATAAGTGTTTTGGCTTTCTTTTACTTTTTATACGTTTACTTCACGTTCGCCCACAGTTAAGCAAACCCATAATGCTGCTGTGTTTCAGTTCATTGACAGTGACGAGGAAAACGACGGCTATGTGGACACAGATGAGGAGATTTCTAATGGGAGAGTGAATTTGCTGAACGGCAGCGGGCCTCCATATTTCCATGGCTACCTCTACATGAAGGGTGAGTACCAAGCCGCTGTCCAGGAGGAATGCTAATGATTAATGCTCAGCTAAGCTAAATGTGTAGACCCTCTGTATCCTCTGGGATCTTTTGCTGCTTGATATTTTTGACTTTTAGTTACTTGAAGCATTTTATTTAAGGTAAACATTTTCTCATATCATAAAATTTTACTTTAAACCCACTAACATGTCAGGTGGACTCATGATCCCGTGGCGTCGGCGCTGGTGCGTCCTCAAAGACGAGACCTTCATGTGGTTCCGAGCCAAACAGGACTCCCTCAAGTCCGGCTGGCTTTATAAGAAAGGAGGGGGGATGTCCACTTTGTCTCGGCGCAACTGGAAGATGCGCTGGTTTGTTCTGCGTGAGGCAAAGCTCATGTACTTTGAGAACGACAGCGAAGAGAAGCTAAAAGGAACGATAGACATCCGTGCAGCCAAGTGAGAGGACCTTTATTAAATCGTACAGATTATTGCCTCTTTTTTTTCAATTCATCTTTATTATTGACTTTATATGACAAACAAAGTCGTGCACATTTGTCAAGTAGAAGGATGATGGGAAATGGGCTTTTAAACAGTTAACAGAAAAGCTGAAAAGTGTGGTGTGCATTTGCATTTCGATCCATTTTCTTATGCTTCTAAATGAAGTGGGACAAATTCCTTACAGAAGACATAATTTTAGTTAACAACCTTTAAGATCAACATCTATACATTCCTCTCCCATGTTTAATGGAAAGCGGGTCCAATCTGCCGCATACAAAAGGCAATGTAGTGAAAACAGTAAACATGTTGGTAAAAGGTGCAAAAAACTAATAGTGCCGATTACTCTGAACGCACCACGCCCACCATAAAACTGACATGTGGCGTTGGCAGCACCATGGTGTGGGTTTATGGGTTCAAAAAAGATTTTAATTCAAGGATGATGCTGTATTCATTTCAAAATTTTCATCTGCATTATTTTCTGTCCACATTACAATGATGCACTTCTCTGTCTGTCATCATGAGCTCCTTTAAGTTGGTTTATTGCATAAAATCGCAATGTAGTTCTTTGACATTTTTGGCTATAACTGCAGAAATGTTAAAATTTTTAAATGTTAAAAGTTATTTTGAAAAGAACAGTATTGATGAATATGTTATTGTCAAAAACTAACTCTGGGTGTTTATAAAGGGAGATAGTGGACAATCATGAGAAGGAAAATGCACTGAATATTGTCACCGAGGAAAGGACTTATCACATCTATGCCGAGTCCCCTGAAGATGCCAGGTAAATTAAAGTCCCATTATTCCCCCACAGCTTACTCTCTTCCAATGCTGTGCTTTTATTGTCTTTTACCTAAAAATTAAGTTCCCCCTTGTGGTTGCCTGGTGGAACTTTGTGGTTTAATTTGCAATTATATATTTGCTGACTTTGTGTTTTCTCAACTCCCTCTGACCCACTCAGTGGTTGGTTCAATGTGCTAAGTCGGGTCCACAGCGCCAGCCCGGAGCAGCTCCTGGAGATGCACCATGAACAGGCCAACCCAAAGAATGCTGTGGTGAGATCCTCGGCTCCAGACTCAGACATGTTTTTTATTCCGTTTTACAGACAGTAGTGAAGAAACATGTGACTGATTCTGCTGAAGTATAAAGACTATGAACAGTACTGAGGTTAGACTATAATTTAGGAAAGTAAAGTTGATGTATCCCTCTGATCTGAGCCAAGGTTAGTTTATCTGACCCACAGATTTCCTCTTGTTGCCTGTACTGCCAGAAAAATTGTTGAAGGGAGTATTTTGCTCCTAAAAAGGCAGATAATTCGATTTACACAACCTTTTTCTCTCCTTAGGGTACATTGGATGTGGGTCTGATTGATTCTGTGTGTGCATCAGATAACCCAGACAGGTGAGTTTTCTAAATATTCTCTATCTAGCAAAAATAATAATTAAAAATATATATTTTCTGTAGATACTTCTGTATAGTCTGGCAAAGCGATAGAAATGTGCTTTAGTGGCTTAACATGGAAAATACATTCTTCTGAAAATGTAAATGTAGAAAAAATAAATAAGGTTGAAATTTCCAGGAAGTTTTAAGAACCTTTTCTCAATAATATTTTGAAATATCGTAAGAAAGTCTGGCTATTTGGAGGTCGAATATATAAATCTGAAATGTTTTTTTGTTTTTTGTTTTTTAAAGGAATATCTATAATGGTAAATTTTCTCTCCCCAGACCAAACTCCTTTGTGATCATCACGGCCAACAGAGTGATCCACTGTAACACTGACACACCTGAGGAGATGCACCACTGGATTGGTCTGCTGCAAAAATCTAAAGGAGATACTAGAGTGGATGGACAGGAGTTCCTTGTCAGAGGTCAGTCAGAAGAACTGAGTCACAAAGCAGATTATAGTTGAGGAATCTGATAGAAAATAGAAATGAATGAATTCTCCTTCAAGCTGCAATCACTGACATCATGTCTGTTCTAATGATCAGGCTGGTTGCATAAAGAGATGAAGTCAGGAGTGAAGAGTACTTCTCTGAAGCTGAAGAAGCGCTGGTTTGTTCTCACCACGAACTCCCTTGACTATTATAAGTCATCAGAGCGCAACGCGACTAAACTGGGAACACTGGTCCTGAACAGCCTCTGTTCTGTGGTGCAGCCTGATGAGAAAGTCTTCAAAGACACTGGTCAGTTTAACATCAGCTGGTGCTGTAATACAGAACCTGCAGCTCGCCTTTTTTTGCACATCCTGACTTCACTTCTGCATGCATTGTGTCTTCTCCTTTTCCTCACACAGGTTATTGGAATATTATTGTTTTTGGGCGTAAACACTCTTACCGACTTTATACTAAGTTGTTGAATGAAGCCATGCGGTGGGCAAACGCCATACAGGGAGTGATAGACAACAAAGTTCCCATCGAAACACCAACCCAGCAGCTAATCAGGGACATTAAGGTACTGACCCTTAACGTTCGTCTATTTCTTTATGACAGAGTCCAGAGTTTTTTATAACTAATGGCTTTAAGACTTGTCTATTTATTTCCTCAGAACTGCTTAACATTTCAGTAAAATATGAGCAATGACAAATATTGTTTCTAGTCTAGCATACCTTTGGCAGGGATACAGACGGTTGTGAAGTGAGGTACTTGAACAGTGTGCTGTGCATTTGTTTTTTTTTTCCCTTCTTTTCTGATATGCAATCCTGTAGTCTTTCCTTTTGCTATAACCTAGTACATATTTATTCTTATTAGGACCAATTAACGCTGCATTAAGATTGCGGATACACCCGATTACAAATGAAAAACGTTATCTAGAACTTAAAAGATCTCCACTGCGTCTTAAGGAAGTCTTTTAATGCCTATTAAGAATGCAGTGCACTCTGCTTTCTGTGTGATTACTACCTGACTTCTTTGAGCTGCACAAACCATCCCTACAGAGGCTTAATTGCTAAATGATTATAGTAGCAGGATCTCACAGCACTGGGTGAGCTGGTGCTCATGTTGATTAATCAGCAGATAATTTAAATTCTGACCTGACTCGGCTGTGCTGGTTGCTGGAAGACTGAAGGAAGGATTTTGATGCTGTCAAAGCTAAAGCTTTATGTCCTGCAAGCCACAAATCATAGGTTTTATTTTTTGCAGTAGTAACACATTCAGTCAAAACTCAATGTTAGTCTTTGAAACCAAGTCAAAGGCTTTTGAATTTAAATGATCTGAGTCTGTTTTTCCTCTGTGATGCACTGACAACCTATCCTAGTCTTCCACGGAGTGAAGTGTCTTCTGTGAGAACCGTTCATTGATAAAGGCATAAAAAAACTAATCTGCTCTTTTTGGTTGTGCAGGAGAGCAGTTTGAATGTGGATGATGTGGAGCAGACGTACTGGAGGAACCCCATCCTAAGACATACCCAGCATCCTTTGCACTCCCCCCTTCTACCTCTGCCTTATGGAGATGTCAGCGTCCACTGTAAGTGCTCATCCTTGCTGTCCCAAAGCGTTTTAAGACTTTTTTCTATGCATTTGCCATTTGTGCTCAGAGATAATATTTTTAGATATTTATAAACGTTCCAATGAGACTAACATTTTCTTTATCACCTGTTCTACTTTTATTTTATTGCAAACTGTCAAACTAAAGTGTTTTACTTGTAGGTCTTTGTTTTTTTTTTAGTTCAAAGTGTTGCAGTCGATATGATTGCGAATGTACAGGTTTCTTTGGAAAAATTAACGGTAGTCCTCTCCATTTCTCTCAGTGCAAAAGGAAAAGGGTTACACCAGCCTGCAGGACGAAGCCGTGAAGATTTTCAACTCTCTGCAGGAGATGGAGGCTGTGTCAGACCCTGTGCCAATCATCCAGGGAATCCTGCAAACCTGTCAAGACTTGAGGCCATTAAGAGATGAGGTTTACTGCCAGCTGATCAAACAAACCAATCATGTCCCGCACCCCAACAGTCCCGCCAACCGTACCCACTGGCATCTCCTGACCTGCATGAGTTGCACCTTCCTGCCCAGCCGTGGAATCCTGCGCTACCTCAAGTTTCACCTGAAAAGGTGAATGTCTGTTTGGACCAAGCAGTAAAGCTTATTTGAAGGTTTAAACTCTGGGGTCTTATTCATGAGTGTGAGCTTTTATACTATGGGCGTAGCCAGAAATTTTGAAAGTTAGGACACACAAAAAATGTCAGCCGTATAAAAGCGGGTGTACGTGTGTTACTGCACACGTTAGCTTCAAACATCTCGGTTTAAATGTAATTGAACACAGCCTCACCAAATTTACCCTGTGTCTATAAAATGCATATATAAATTGGTATTAATACCCAGAAGGCAGCCATCAAGTGTCCAAATCACCATGGCAACAGCGCTGTCAGGTCATCACAGAGGAAATCTGTCAAAACACCTCAGAGATTGGTATCAAACTTGGTGAAAACATTGATATGGGCGTCTGCTCCGGTAAAATGTTTTCGAAGTGTTTCTAGTGCTTACGGTTTTCTGTCAAGGTGCTTCAGAGCGAAGAGAACGCTGAAGCTTTCCCCTATGTATTTCCATATATTTCTTAAACATTTTAGACTTCCGCGCAAACCATCCTTCTCTCATCGCTGTTATTTCTGTGAGTGAGGTACAGATATGAATCCCAGGACTAAAGTAGACAAAAAATAGCCCTTGCATACGCTTCAAACGGTATTTGAATATGTATCACGGTTCCCGAACGGAAAGGAGTGGTTTGAGACAGCTGTTGTTGAGTCAAACTGGCTGGGTCTAACAGAAATGTTCTAGTTACAAGTTACAACCCACCAAAAACTCAATTATCAGCTCATTTGTTCTTCACTTAAATATTGTGTTGCTGTTTTTT
Organism: Jordanella pulchra; assembly: GCA_034780135.1. Lineage (NCBI taxonomy): Eukaryota > Metazoa > Chordata > Actinopteri > Cyprinodontiformes > Cyprinodontidae > Jordanella > Jordanella pulchra. The sequence continues at coordinate 9,022 of JAUZNJ010055241.1, read as the reverse complement.
TGTACTTAAGCACTTCTATTTTCTCAAATAAGGCCCCTGGTGTAAATTTCTATTTTTGTGTCTTTTTATTTTCTTCAGGATTAAGGAGCTGTTCCCCGGGACAGAAATTGAAATGTTTGCCCATTTCATCGGGGAGTCTCTAAAGAAGACAAAGACGAGAGAGTTTGTTCCATCCCAGGAGGAGATCATGGCACTTCTCACCAGACAGGAAATGACCACTACAGTCTACTGCCATGGAGGAGGCTCCTGCAAGATCTCCATCAACTCTCACACCACCGCTGGAGAGGTAAGCAGATTACAATCATTACTTATTTATTTATAGACTAGATTATTCAGCAGGGAAAGAAATCCTACTTTAAGAAATAATTTTAGTCCTAAAACTACTGATGGTAGGTCAGAAAAGGCTTTTCGTGTAGTATGCTGTTCTGGAGATTGATGAAGTGTGGTATTATATAAAAATTGTCTAAAGAAAAAGCCTTAAGCACATATAAAGAGTAAGAACAAATATTTACTCTTCTAAATGCAATGTCCAAAATAATAACTCAATATGCAGTTATAATATTTTAGTCAAGTAAGTTACCAGGCTAGGCTAGAAACATTCAACTCTAAGTGTGAATTAAAATGAAAAGAACACGGACAACTAATAAGATACAGGGGAAAAAAATGGAAGAAAACTAAAACCAATATTCAAAATAACGCTGTTATGTCACTGTTGGTATAGATGCACTAAACCGCTAAATGTATTTGCTCACCCATTCAAATCATTAGCATCAGGTCTTCAATTGCTTTCCATGGCCACAGATGGATAAGATCAAGCACCTTGGAATGCAGACTGTTTTTACAAACATTTGTGAAAGAACGAGTTGCTCTCTGGAGCTTAGTGAATTCCTGTGTGGAACTGATAGGATGCCACCAGTGCAACAAATCCAGTTATGAAATTTCCTCGCTCTAACATTTGATGATGTGTAGTCAATTTAGCACATTCATAAAGACTATGCAGAAAACATGTCTGCAGGTCAGTGCGGGGAGGAAAGGAAACACACAGATCGCCTAAAAGCAAATGAATTTAAATCATTTTATCCTGACTTAATTATTTTCTTTGGCCAGACACAAACTCTTAATGTGAACCGTCCTGTTAAACAAGCGAATATTTATGCACCAAAGAGGATGGTATAGATGACTATATTTAGGTTGAATCTGATTGGTCTAAACTGTAAGGAATCATAAATCAGCAGCATTTTGTTACAGTTTATCTTCTTACACTTAGAATCAACCAAATAACAAATGAACTCCAATAAAAGTTGTATTTTTCTAAATGTTGCTGTGAAATTTTGCTGCTACCAACACTTCTTTATTTTAAATCTTTTTGCCATTTTTGACACTGGTGGTACTAAGAATGGAAGTTACTTTGTTAGAAAATATGTTTGTGTTTCTTTTCTTTGTCAGGTAGTGGAAAAGCTGATTCGAGGCCTGGCCATGGAAGACAGCAGAAACATGTTTGCACTATTTGAGCACAATAGTACTGTTGACAAAGCTGTGGAAAGCAGGGTGCTGGTGGCTGATGTTCTGGCTAAATTTGAAAGGTATGTTTTAATTTGAATTTTTTTCAGATATTGTCCTTTTTTTTAACCAGACTTAAACAGAAATCTGATTTCTGGGGGTGACAATGATATGATGAGGAAATAAATTGTGACAAAAAACAGATGAGGAAGTCAAGGATTTGTGGCTCTCTGCCCCTCAGACTTGCTGGCAGTGAGGAAGCTCGGGATGAAGGCCAGTGGAGGCTGTATTTCAAACTTTACTGTTTCTTGGATGTTGAAAGCATGCCAAAGGAAGGAGTTGAGTTTGCTTTCATGTTTGAGCAGGTTTGTTTGTTTCGTTTGGTTAACATTTTAGTAAAACTGTTTAAAAAAAAAAAAAACACAGTTATGTCAGTTAAAATATGTTTTTTGTCAGGCCCATGAGAGTTTAACCCGTGGCCACTTTCCTGCCCGCGAGGAGACCCTGCAGCATCTCGCCGCTCTGCGCCTGCAGTTCCTGTTCGGAGACAAGGCCCGGATTGCCTGGAGCCTGGAGAACGTCTACCCTGTGGGCCGCCTGCGCAACCGCATCCTGCAGTTTACCAAGGCGGGCGGGGCCTCTGGGTCAGGCCAGACTCTGGAGCGAAGGAGGACCAGCTTCCTGGATGGCACGCTGCGCCGCGGGCTGAAGACAGGCTCCATGAAGAAACAGCGCATGGAGGAGGAGCAGATGCTGGAGATGTGGATAAAGGAGGAGATGTCAGCAACCAGGGCGAGCATAGTGGAGAAATGGTCCCACCTTAAGGGTCTGGATCAGCACCAAGCTATGCTTAAATACATGAGCATAATAAAGGAATGGCCTGGATACGGATCCACACTGTTTGATGTTGAGGTAGTTCTGAACATGAAAGTAAACTGAGTCGAGATTAAGGGGCTCACTTATAAAACACTGCATAGGACCCACACCAAAAAAAAGAATGACCCCCAAAAATCTGGATAAAAAAAAACATGTGTATGCATGCAAAAAATGAAGCAATCTTTTTGTAGATTATAGCTAATAGATGTGTTGATGAGTGAAATGAAGACAGATAAATAAGCTGGGTGAAGTAAAGAAAATGAAGTGTTATTATTTATGAGACCTTTCAGAGTTTGATTATAGACTGATCTTATTAGCAAGAACATCCAGGCAGCATTGCACCTATTGATGGCGTAGATATCTTGGCTTTTCTGATAAATTCACAGAAATATTTAGTCCCTGAAAGTGACTTCAAAGAACAAAGAAAAAAAAATGGGAAATCTGGAAATGATCTGCTGGAAAGCAGCTGCCCAATCTGTAAGATTTAGTTTGTTTGCTTAATACGGAGGGTGAGAAGTGAGTGATACAATACAATCAATAAATAACTTAGAAAATGTTTTAAACGTCTCACCTATTAATTAAAACTGAAGAAAATAGTGAATTTATTTAATAAATCTATGATTAATTACATAGGTCTCCATACAATGTGTAATTTAATTTTATTTATTTCAAGAATTGAATGTAGTTATTTCATGATTTAATCAATTTTTCCATGTTCCTGCGCTGAAGCTCACAAATTTTATTTAATTAATTTGAAATTGTCACATATCCATAAAAGTCAAGGAGGTGGGACTAGAAACCTTTATGTCTGATTGGCTGCTTCACACTTAACAAGATAAGGCAAAGTCTTCCTGTTTTATTTTTTTCTCTAATGTCATCATTAACTGTTTCCTCAGTCATCCATGTCACTGATTTCTCCTCTCCACAACATGCGTGTACCACGTTTTCCATAGATCACCACCTTTACGTAGAAGTCAGTGTTTGCAAGTTTCAGCCTACGTTATGTGTGTATGCAAGTTTTATAAATGAGACCCCTGAACCCTGTCTAACCTTTAAAAAACAGCATCAACAGATTTTTTTCATCTTGCCACTAAGTTACTCCTGTAGATTTTAAAAGTGCCTGAATGTGAAGTTCTTGTTTTTTATATGTGACAAAAATCTCCTTCTTGGGTCTTTCCAGTGTAAAGAAGGAGGATTCCCACATGACCTCTGGTTAAGCGTGAGCGCCGAGAACGTGTCTGTCTACAAGAGAGGGGAGCCAAAGCCTCTGGAGACATTCCCGTATGAACACATCGTCTTCTTTGGTGCCCCGCAGTCCTGCACATACAAGATCACTGTGGACGAGAGGGAAATGTTCTTTGAGACACCAGAGGTACACTTTTCATCACAACTTCTAAGTTTCTCATCCTTAACTTTGTCACATTATAACTGCAGACTTTTGTGTATTAAACTGGAATTTTACATGACAGTCAAAACAGTAGTGCATGATCCTAGAAACAGGAAGTCAAAGTTGCAGATTCCTTTTTTTACAGATAAAACGTGGTGTGTTTTTGTATTTAACCCCTCAGAGTTGATACTTTGTCAAATCACCATCCACACAGCATGATGGTGCCACCCCTGTGTTTCAGGGTGGGGGTGGGAGTATGAGTTTCTCCAGAACAGCTTTTCCCAGCGAGAGAATAAAATTTATGCTATTTTTCTTTGAAAATAGCTCAAGGTTGGACAGTCCTTTTTACAACTTGCTTAATAAGGTTTAGGTCTGGAACCCCACTGTGTAATCCCAACATTTGATCGAAACCATTCCCTGGTAACTCTGGCTGTATTTTTAGTGGCATGCATTGAGCAGGTGAACCTGAAACCCATTTTGCAACCACTGATTAGTTTTCTTCCAGAAGTGACCTGTATTCAGCTCAATTCATCTTAACATTAACTTTTACGTTTCACCGCTAAAGGAAAGCCTTCCCGGGCAGGGAATTCCATGTGCAGAGGCTTTGGTCCGGTCCTCTTTCCTGTATGCTTACTTTAAAAATAACGCAGAGGCAGCAGTCTAAGCAGAGACTCCCAGACTTCCCTTTCCCAGACACCTTCTCCAGCTCTGCAGGGGGAAGCCCAAGGTGCTCCCAGGCCAGCCGAGAGACATAGATCATATACCTTCTTTCACCTATTTAATAAAAAAAAAACTGATTACTTAAATGACAATTAGTTGCTCTGGAACTTCTACAAATGCACTGGGTCATTAGGATACCTTGAATACAAATGAAAGGCTCATGTTTTAGTTTTTATTTGTTAGAAAAAGAAAGTAAACTAATATTACATATTACTGTGTGTAAGTCTATCAAATATAGTACAGATAAAATGCATAATTTGTGGTTAGCAAGCCTCTGTAGATTATGCACTTTTGATACCTTTTATTTATTTTTGATGCTTGCAAAGCCACAGACTTACCTTTAATTTGCTGCCGTTTGTCAGGTTGGAGAGATTACAAAGATCATGAAAGCCTACATCAACATGATCGTGAAGAAGCGCTGCAGCGTCAAATCTGTGTCCAGTTATGGAACCAACTGGATCCGGTGATCTGCTGGAGACCAACGCCATCCCTACTCAGCTGCATAACCGGCATTGAGACGATGTGGAGAGACTAAAAGAGGAACAAGATGGAGTTTTGCCACAAAGTGTTCAAATCTACATACTTCCATTCAGAAATGTCCATAATATTAACCCAACATTTACTTCCCCTGTTTATATGGGCAGATAATCTGAATGTTTATTCCCTTGGACGTCCACAGTGTTGCTCTCTGCCATATAATCTTCCAACAGCCTTTACACATGTTTAAAACAACCTGTTGTAGTTTTTTTACTAGATATAATTTAAAAATCTTATGTTCTTTTAGCACAATTTGAAACACTTTAACATCCAAATTACCAAATTAGAAAATCTCAGACATCTTCTTTGAATGTGCCCCAGTGGCATTTGCGCCCTGAAAGCGTTGGCACCTTTATTTATAAAATTCTTTTTTTTTTTTTTGCTAAAGTTTTTGGCCCCTTTCTAATGAATGTTCTCCTGAATGGAGATCCTCTCAGGGTATTTATGAAGTCCCCCTCCTCTTGCCTTACTTAACAGCATAAATGTGGCCTTGCAGAAGCAGAAGATTGACTTGTTTGTGATTATTCATGTGGAGGTAAAAACACACCTCTAACAGGTAAAAAAAAACAACCGCAACGAATCAAACTTAATGTTAAAAGTATAACACCTTTTTTAAAATGGCTGAAATGACTTATATTAGAATATTTGAGCTACTCTCCCTGAACAATAACAAACGTGGGCTGAATGTATGTTTGAAAATAGCCAAAATGTGTGTTTTTAGAATAAAAGCATGATGACATTTCATCGCAGCTGTGAGCATAGTTTGCTTCTGTGCTTCATGGTTGTTGTTTTTTTTTTTTGGCTTTTTTTTTTTTGGCTTTTAGAAAGCAGCCCAGTTAGGGTATGATATTTATTTATTAACAATTTGGATTTGAGCAAGAAAGAAGCTAAACATGCTTGAAATGAATTGTTTGTTTTCTTATGGACACAGCAAATGATGCTTAGATGGACAAGATGAATTGTCTACATTTTCTGCCATGTTCCTGGGCTTCCCTGACTGTTAGAGACAAACCGAAACTATTTTTATTATTGCAGTATAGTTTATGGTTAGAGAAATGTAATTTCAACATAATGAGTTTAGTATTTACCTCACGTTAGATCACTGTCCTCTGTTGCGTCCTGATCATTTTTCACCCACAGTGGGCGCTCTGGTCAGCTGCCGGCGGCCACACCAGAGTGCGAGCAACCGTAGCCGTTGATAATGACTGTTTATTTCTTTTTTTTTTTCAGACTTCTGATTGTTTTGATAAGGCAAAAAGAAAATTGTGGAAATGGAAAAAAAAAAACATCAAAATGTTTTATATCAGAATTTAAAAAATGCTTTAATAAATTATTGTATTTGAAATGCTGTCTGTGTTGTAATTTATGCTTGACAATATAATCAAGACATTGTATGAAGTGTCTGAATAACAAGCTTTAGATATGAATAACGTACAAAAGAATGCTGAATATTAAACCTTAGTTAACATCTTATTTTCTCATAGATTTGATTTGGAGTTTTTTGTTAGCAAGAAAAAAAATCTATTTCTTCGAAGGTTTATTTATTTTACAATCCAAAACGTAAACTTTTAAACGTATATATTGTGGAAAGAGTGATATATTTTATATTTTTTCTTTATATTTATTTTGAGGATTGTGACTTAAAGTTTAATGAAATCTCAGATTTCCATTTCTTAAATAATTAGAGAAAAAAAAAAAGAAAAAAAATGTTTGTTAAACTAGAAATGTTTTTTATGGCCTTCACAAAGTCCCTGAGATCTTCTATTAGCTGCAACACCTAAAAGCTAAAGAAGCTTGCTGTTCCCATATGGATGTATATAAGAGTACTGCAATAATGTTTAGTGGAAAGAAAAAACATAGATGCAAAAAAAAAAAACAAGAGAAAGAGATAACTGCAGATTTGAGAGTTTTGTGATCAAGCCTATTTTAAAATGAAATAAATTAATATATATGTTTCAGTCATTGAACTGAACAGCAGTTGTAACGTAACTTTTTTATAAATTCACATTTTTTACACACACGCTGGATTATTGAGTGGTCCTTTATAATGTTAAAGAATTCTGTAAACTTTATGGAGGATTCCTCACATCCTTCAAAGAAAAAAACCATTCCAGATTTCACTATTTTCTTCGTTAGCTTTGAAAATGTAACGCAAAAGCTTTATCAACATGGAAGAAAATATTGTATTTGACAGGCTTAACATGTGAATGTAAAAAAAAAACAAACTGACAGGAATGATTAGAACAAAATAAGGGAGCAGGGAACATTTTTCTATAAAGAGAGACGTACTGGTTTGTCCTGCTGCCACCTTCAGCTTGTGAATAAATGACTGAATGTAATGTGAAGTACTTTCCTTCTACTAATGAAATTCTGCTGTAAAAAAGGTTGTTTTGTTTTTATCACGTTGTCTTAGAATTCACGCAAAATTCAAAGAATAAAACCAGGATTGTTTTCTTTGTAACAGAAAATCATTGAGTGGTTTCATCAAGGACAGAAACATTGATAAACAGATGACCCAGTAATTCACTGACAGAGAAACTCTTCAGCCATTTTAATACAAAGTACCCATTACTTACAGCTGCAGAAGGTTAGTCATCTTTAAGAAAATGCATTTTCAGTTGGAAACTTGTGGGTTTTATGACTCAATATTAACCCTGTTATTAAAAATGGTTAAAGTTATCGTTTTGTACAATTAGGTTTTTATTAGTTTGTAATTTCTTAAGGAAAATAAGTATAGTGCTGGTTTGAAACTCATCGTTTATTTCACTCATAAAGTATCATTATCTGTCTGCAGCTGTTTCGTGACAGCAGCGTCAGCTGCTCATGACGTCCACCGTCTTAAAGCAGACGTCCAGCCTTCACTTTTGACTCCTCACAAAAGCCTTTTTTCCCTTTCTACGGATCCCCACTGGTGGCACCATGTCCGGGTTTTTCATCTCAAGTTCATCTTTCTTTTCCTTATTTTCTAACATATGTTTCATTATTGTTATTATTGCTGCAGCAGATACGGAGACACCAACTCCTTCCCTGGCTCCGGGTAAGTTTTCTTTACACTTTTCTGTGTTGTTTTGTTTTTCTGTGCGGTCTTTGTGGTCAGGAGGTTGTCACATGACATCAGCAAATTAGGTTTATAGTGAGGAAACGCAAAGATCAGCGATTTAGATAATGATTTTGCTCGTAGGCTTAAAAAAAACTGGGCTCTAGTTTCTTTCAGCAGTGAAACTTGTTTGTCAGTGAGGGTCAGCATCAATCTAAACACAAGTCGGTCAAACATTCACAAGCTTCTTTGTTGTTGCTCTTCATTTCCCAGACATCAGTTTTTCTCTGTTTCAGCTCCTTGTAGCCTGGCATCAAACAGAAGCTGTGATGAATGTCTGCAGAATGTGGCCGTAAGATTCACACCCCTCAATGTTTTCCTTTTTTCTGGTGTGTTGTCATGATCAGCACATGTTTTTGAATAAATAAATAAATAAAAATTAATGCGCTGGCTGTGATCTAATATATTTTGTACCATTTAGGCCTATTTATTTTCACTTTGTTTTTCTTTTTCTGTTCAAAATAATATTTCTTTTTTATTATTTTTTTATTTTTATTTTTTTAGATTTTGAGCCTTGCACCAAATTCTGCAACTATTATACAATATGACTTTAGGGGGCGTCGTTTCCTCTGTACAGCCTAACGATGTTTTTCAACTTTCCCATAAAGCAAATATCTTTACTAAAACATACGAAGTGAAAGATTATATGAACTTTTTATGTAATTGTGTAATGGTATCACGTTGTTTTTTTTTTTGTTTTTTTTTTGTTTTTTGCATTGTGACCTGTGTTATTTAAGCCCTATCATATTCAGTCAACAATAATGTGTACTTATGTTTTTTTGAACCTCCCGAATGAAATCAAATTTTTATTTGATTTTTATTTGGATTTTTGGATAGATAGATAGATAGATAGATAGATAGATAGATAGATAGATAGATAGATAGATAGATAGATAGATAGATAG
>JAUZNJ010055230.1:0-29259 GCA_034780135.1 Jordanella pulchra | reverse complement strand
GCCCAAAAAAACAAAAAAAAAAAAAAAAAAAAAAAAAAAAAAAAAAACAGGTAACAGTCTCCTGTTACCTAGTCGGACATCCCTGAATATAATCCATTAATTACCTTATAAACATCAAAATCTTAAATAGAAACCACCCGTGTGTATTTAAAGCACTGTATGACTACATCTCTGTGACCTTGAAACATAGTGATGGCGACAAAAACAGAAGGAGACGGAGGTTGGCTTACAGAGAAAGATCCTCGGCCTCCTGCCTCATGATGCTGACTCTGCTTTTCTTGGGCAGACCAGGAGAGTTCTGGTCGCTGATCTTCTGGTAAAACAACATGTAGGCATTCCAGTACCTCCTCCTCACATCAGGGTACGGATTGGCTGAGAACACAAAGGCAGAAAAAACATTTTCAACTGATTAACTATCTCAAGAGTAACTCTACTGACAGAATGAAAAGGATCGGCAGAAACCTACACTGATCATAAACTTTGGGGCGATACTCTCCACCAAAACACTCGTACTCCAGAGTCTCATCATTCATGTCGAACTCCTCTACTACATTGTCGTTGAATTTGTACCAGCGCCCACGGGCGTTTCCCCTGCAGGAAAAATAAAGAAGAAAGGCAGAATGGTAAGAAAAATATCTAAACAAAGAGAGTTATGTTTTAGTGAATTGAATATAAAAGAAACTGTAGCTCTCAAAGCGTTAAACTGCTGCAGATTGAAATCATCCCAACAGGAAAATGATTCCTTCTCAGGAGGATATTGATAAAATGCTGCAATCATTCAGGATTGTCAACAACATAAAGTTTCATAAGAACAGGTTGGTTCATATCATAGAATCTGATAAAACACAAACTGAAAGAACAAATCTGCAATCAACTAAAGATACTTTATATTATATCATAAAATGAAACCAAATTAATTTAATTGAGGATTTAGAGTAAAGAAGAAAACTAAAACAAGTTTTTCACTCAAATTATTGATGTACTAAAGTTGTATAAGCGGAAAGTTATGCTTTGGTACAAAGATAAAACAAGGAAACTAAACTTACTGAGATCCAATCTTATCTTCATCCTTTCTGCGTACCTAATTATTGTAATCATTATTTTCTTTTCTAGATTAATTTGTTACATTTTCAGCTCTGCCCTCTTCATTCAGATTGTGATAAATGGAGAAAAAAAAAAAGGAAAGAACACATAGGTTTAAGAAAGACTGTTGTTCATATATGCTATCATGCAGGCCTTCCGTTTAAAGTATGCATATTTTTAAGAAGAAACGTTTTGTTTCTGTCAAAGTGCATTGTTCTTTTTACATCCTCGAGATTTTTACTCTTCTTTTTCAGTCCTGACAATAAGGTAACAAAGAAACAGCTTTAATCTGCATGCGATCCTCAGCCATCTGTGGTCTCATTATAATCCACTAACCCAATGAGAATTCCTATCTTCCACTGCCAAACATCTGGGGAGGTTTACAACCTGAAACCGCCCACACGAACACTGATGGGGCATTCGGGCTCCCAGAGCTTTCTAAACTCTGCCAGGAAAACCAGACTCTTACCGTCTGTCTTTGATGAAGGAGTAGTAGTGTCCTGCATGTGCCTGACCGCTGTGGACTACAACACCCACGAGTTCATAGTTCTCTGAGATTGTAACTTTCTTCCTGGGGGATCCTCCCGAGGTGCCGTCGCCTCTTCCTTCGCCTCCCTCCCCGCTGCAGTCCTGCCGAGCCATTCCAGACACGGTGTAGGGCTCCATGTTCAACACCCAAGGGAACTGTGGTCACAAGCACCCAGAGAACAAAGCAAACCTCACAGGTTAAAGACGGTCTCTGCTAAAACCCAATAAAGAAAAATCTTAGGTTATAAGTTGTGTTTTTCAAATGTCTTACCCTGATCTGTTCATCGTACTTTATCGATCTCCCGCTTTCCCAGTCAAAACCGAATCGCATGAGGTGGATGCAGAGAACGCTGGGTAAAGATTTGATGCACGTCCTCTTCACCGTGGTTCTCTGTGGGGACCAGAAACATTTTAGGATGAACCATGTTGGAAAAATGCTGTAAAATCAGTGAATGTGGGGTTAAATACGCACCTTCTCCTTGCACTTTTCACAGTAGTAAGCATTGCTGCCCTCAAGCACCTCTCCTCTGACAAACTGGTCCAATGAGATCTCCAAACTTTGGCAAGAAGTCACCCCGAGGTTCAAGGCCATGAATGTTTCTTCACGTTCATATCTGTAGAAGGAAACATGCAACTCTGATAACCTTAGCAGGAAGAGACACATTAAAAAGGAAAAAAATATCTTTTAAAAGTGAGAAAGTGTGCCTCGCCTGTGTGGACAATCTTTACAAATCTTCTGGTCGGAATAAATTCCCTGAAATGTGTTTTTAAAGATTTGTTCCCGACCCATTTTCTGTAGGAAAAAAAAATGTTCGTAATACAGTTAGATGGTTCAACATCTGACTGATTACCTGCCAGCTTTCATTTTTTTAATCCTGTGCGATAAATACCTTGAGATGTTCGTCAAGCTGATCCACCAAGCTGGTGAAAAACTCATAAGCATCCTGCTGCTCTCGGACATACAGCTCCTTGTTCCACATCTTAAAGATCTGCAATGGATTTAGATTTCCATGAATATCAACTAATATCAACCAAACTTTACTAAAAAAAAACCCTCTAGCTTCAGTTTTTCACCTTCCAGAAGTTCTCTGGCACGTAATACTGCAGCTTGCTCTCCATCAGGTGACCAAACAACGACTGAACCTGGTAGAAGACACTTTCCTCCGGCTGGTCTGTGTCGTCCTCGATGGAGAGGAAGGCCTAACAACAAACACAAAAGGACCTGAAGTTTAAAAAAATCGTCAAATCAAAGTGACTCCACTCATCAGAGTGAAGCTTAGTTAGCTGGAATAGAGGACCGGTGTACCTCAGGGAGGCCAGGCTGCATGTAGAGCTGCTGGAACACTGCGTTCATGTAACACGTCGCTCCACCGTTTTTCAGCCCAACAAAACCAGAGACTGAGCGGCTCTCCACAGGAGGCAAATACTGCCGAAAGGAGGCCGCAGATTACAAAACCAACAGAGGTAAAACACACATTCAACAGTTTTAAGGCTACCATCTTACATCGAACTCCTTGCAGAGTGACGGATCGGACTGGTGGTGCATCGACAGGAGCTCTCTGGTGATGAGACGCAGGTTGGAGAGGGAGCTGTCTGCCAGCATTACCAGGACCTCATAGGCTGCCAATCTGCTGCTGGCTGTGCTGCACCTGACCAAACACACCCTGTTAGTCCTAACACTAACTCAAAGCAAAACATACAGGGCTTTAGTGTCTTGACTTGTCCTCATAACAGTCTAGAACAATGCTGCATCCCAGTAATAACACCCTAATGTGTGAACACTGTGTGACAGAAGAGCCGACGCTACAGTGAGGTTTGCCTGCTGCTGATTTCAGAACATAAAGGTGGAAACAAAAGACTAATTCCTTGTCGGTGCAACAAACTAGGGCAATAGAGCTGATACTGATTCTAAAGTTAGACAGGCTGCCTCTTTGCTGTGTTTCCCCTTAAATAAAATATCGGGAAACCTTAGACCCACATCTGATCAGTATTATGGCCGCATGGGATTATTTTTATGTTCTGAGGAGACTTTAATGTCAATTTTACTCAAAGAATAAATAAAAAAGTTCACATTTAACTCCTCAGAGTCACCAAAGAAAACCTCAAACTCAACACTAACAAAATGATATCTAAACAAGATTTATTTTTAAATTTTAAAGCTTAAATCTTTTATGTCTGTTCGTCCCCAACCAGAAATACAAAGTTTTGATTCATTTGATTTAACATCAATGCCTATTTCATCACTAAATAAAATGTATAAAGTGCAGAGCACAATGCTGTGTGATTCAGCAACTGTTCACTAGTGGTTCAATATGTTATTATGTAGAAAAGTTAAGAATAAAATAAAAAAAAAAAAGAAGCAAATCATTTTAACCCAGAAGCTCGACTGAAAACAGTCAAAGGTAAAACCTCTGACTAAGTTTGAACTTAAGTCTGTCAACAATAATGTTTGCAGGTGGCTGTTAACATTTAACACAAATACTGGGGTTAAGTGTGGATGATGCAGACGCCTTTTAGCAAACGGGAATTTCCAGGCGTATAATGTACATTTTTCATCTTTGTCTTTTTTATGTCTTTTCTGCTAAAACCAGTTTCTGGTGCTTTTTTATGGAGTGTAAACCGACTTTAGACAAAGAGGTTCAAACAAGTTCTTCTTCAGAGGAAAAAAACAACTTCTAACAAATAACTATTAAAGATAAGCATCAAACTATGTGTCTAATTAGTTGCTTTATTCATAGCCTCGAAATAATCGCGGTTCTTGGTTTTACTTAATTTAATAGAAAGCTTTCAGATGTCTTTGATTATTTTCTATTTAATTTTTTATATTTAGAGCATGTTGACAATCAGGCTTTTTTAATCTTTATTTAGAACGTCATTTATTGGTGTAAATTTGGCGTGGCACTGTACGGCATGCTTTATGTCTTAGGCCTTTTCTGAATGAAATCAACGATCCAAACACTGAGTAATGATAATAACAAAAAAAATTAATAAATAAATAAATGCAGGTCGCCATGGCTTTAAGTTCAGACACAGACAGGAGAGAAACATAAATGACATCCATACTTGGGGTGGAAGTCGTGGCTCGGGGCCGGAGACGGTGTGGGGTTGGAGCTGTTGATGATGATACGAGAAGCTCGAAATAGGAAGTCATCAAGCAGCTGCTGGATCAGAGACGGACCTGAGGAGGGGGAGGGGTTGGAACATCATGATATAATGTCCGGGTGGAAATAACCTGCGTTGCAGACAAGCATTCATGTGTGCACCAACCAAGGTGTTCTTTTTCGTTTCCACAGAGGGACAGCAAGGTCTTGATGAGCCGGAGGTGTCCTGCCAGCAGGATGTTGTCTGCCTCGCTGGTCTCCATCTCCGAGCTCCAGCTGGGCTCAAAGTTGTCGAGCCAAGAAATCTCATCCTCCAGCATGTTGGCTGCACTCACTTTCAACGCTTCCATCTCTGATGCTGAGGAAGATCAGGATCCACATCAGATGTTTTCTCCATGTGGTGAAATGTTTTAGAACTGCTCCTGATCAAAGTCACTTACTGGTTAGGTCATCCAGGAGCTGGCATCTTAGGTCAAAATATTCAGTGCACTGAGACAGTAACCTGAGGAAAGGAGCCACCATGAGACGTCTACAGGGAATTTACAGACATTCAGCCGTTCATGCTTCTTGCATTGGTACCTCATGTTGACGCCTCTCATGACCGATGTGGGACTCCATAACGGCAGCTGCGCAGTGAGGACGACTGAAAGCAGGAACAGGTTGGGTTTCTGGACTTCTGGGAAGGCTGAGGTGTCGGACTGACTCAGAGTGTACAGCTGATCACAGGCCACACGGCGGATCTAAAGGAGGAAGCACAGCTTTGATCCGGGCGATGCCTCAGAAACATTCCCTCTCTGAAACGTCTTCAGAGTGTTGTTTACCTCTGCACTGGGAGACCCCAACAGAATGTCAATAATGAAATCACCGACGGAGGGGAGGGTATAAAAAGAAGCTGTGGGAAGATGGAGCACAGCGTGTAAAGTCTCTGGGACTGAAGCTGCCAATGCTGCTTCAGAAAGGTAGAGAAACGTCTTACACATCTGCTGGCAGCGTAGCTGCAGACAGGTAACCAAAAGCGACAAAGCCTCACGGGCGATGATGGCGTCCTTGATGGAGACGCTCTGCTGACGGACGCATATCCCAGCGTGCAACGCTGTCGGAGTGGTCTCTCCTTCGCTGCTGCTGCTGCAGTTACTCCCTACAGGACAGTTCTGTTACATTCATTTCTTTAGTTTTACTCAGGATAAAGGATGATTTCTGACTCTGTGAGACATTAAAACTATTCCTACTAATAGAAAAACTGCTATTTACAGAACAGAAAGGAAAAGTTTTCCTTCCTACCAGTGCTGCTGACTCTGGTACGGACTCCCTGAGGTAGCAGTGAGCTGTGGGTTTCTCTGATTGGCTGCTGGCTTCCGACAAGATCCAGCCGGCCTGCGGCAGCAGCCCAGGTCAGGCGCATGAAGCAGGCTACAGTTGATGTAAAGTCGCCTACTTCCATGGTCTAGATGGGCAACAACAAAAGAGCTCTAACAAAATAAGTCATGTTCACTAAAAAGGAAAAGTTTTAGCCTGGTACCTGAATGGCGACGCGAGCGGCAGGAATGATTTCCTCGACCCGTATGGACGAGCGCTCAGACAAAGACATCTGTCTGTAGGAGGACTTCTCTGGGGTTCCACAGAGAGACAGCTGTCTTCCTGGTCGTCCCGCGTTACGGAACGGCCGGGACGACAGCGCATCGCCGTCCCTGATGACGTCATCATCAAGCGCTGTCGGCATGCTCTGACCAACCAACAGGAACCTGCAGAAATCAGACAGTTTAGCAGGAAAGCGCCACATAACATGGCAAATGTTATGGCAAAATGTAAAGATAAATTCAGAAATATTGAGGCGAGGAATCGATTCAATTTTGATTTTCAAGTGTTAGAATAGATTCTTTTCATGTCAATCCGGTCCAAACTAAAGTTAAACTGCCGGAACTGAAAGCTTTTTTTAGCAGTGAACTGAATTTTTATAAAAAGTTTTGGTTATATGAAATGTTTTTTAGAGCTCAATGTTAATTAGAACATTTATTTGTTTAATCCAGCTCTAATAATCATATAATGATATCAACCTGATAGTTTAGATGTGTTGCAACAACTTAATAGTTTATACAGGTTGTAGGGAATAAGATAAGTAAGAAAGCAGTGTTTTGTTTATAACATTAGATGTGTCCATCATGTTTCTGCTGTAAATATCAGAACTTCATTTATGTTTTAGATACAGCATAAGGAAAAAGTATTCACACCCTTAGATCTTGTCCTGTTACGGCTCCAGTGTTCAACCTGTTGCACAACTGTGAGCTTGCAGAAAAAAAATAATAATTTAAGGTTTTAATTCTTTTCACTGCAGACCCATGTAGTCCAAATATACCCTGATGCTACAGAATAAAACGTGATTAAGCTAACGTCCCAAGTAGTAGTAAAGAGAGCCCAAACAGTCCTTTTTATTTGGAAAAAACAACAAAAAAAGTCTAATTAAGACCAAAGGAACACTAAACAGGATTGGATTAAAATATGATCAAAAACCAAAACACAGCGAGGTTATTCTACAACAGCGTTGAACATCTCATGGGGTTTCATCCAAAAATGGGAAAAGTATGGCCCAATCAAACAATAGCTTATTTAAACCTGAACAAAGAGAGAACAAGTCCTTATAACCGTGGAGGAGGTGCAGAGATCCACAGTTAGGGTGGGAGAAAACGCTGACAAGATAACAGTAAGTTTTAAACTCCTACATAAACCCCAGATTTATGGAGGTTTGGCCAGAAAGCTGCCGTTGAAAAAGAGCCAGAAAGGGTATTTAGCTGCAAGCCACGAAAGAATGAACCGAAATGTGTGGAATAAGATTCTCTGGTCACGACAGACTAAAAATTAAATTATTGGCTTATATGCTAAACACTCTTATCTCTAATGGTGAACAATATCTTGTACTGATTAAACGACCCCTGCTGTTCAATAAAGAAAAGAAAGCTATACTTGCAATCAACAAAAGACTAGACTGAGGGTGAAGATTCACTTTAAAGCAGAGTTTCTGCACAATCTGAACAAACAGCCAAAGGAAACACGGAATAATGTAGACAAAAAACATAGTTGTGTCTGAACAATTTTGGTCCTAAATCGTACAAACTATCTACATAAAGACTGTTGCTGAATAATACTCATTTCTGCTCCATTTCACAATTGTGCAGCATGTTGCGTTGATCCCAAAAATATAACAGGAACATTTTTAGTTGAGAGATAAAAATATGTCATGGGGCGAACAATGTCAGGTTCAGGCCGTATTAATGCTCACGCTGTGCACTGGAAACAAAGCAGGAAATGAGCAACACATGAGCCAGCTAGATAAGAGCAGCCAAATAAATTCTTTAAAAAGCTTTATGTCTAAGCTGAAAAATTTCTCTTATTGCCTCTAGAATAAGTCTTATGAACCGTTTCTATGTAAGAACTATTTTCCTGCACCTGGCCAACTGAAGACAGATGGAGTAGACTCCTTGTCTGGTCTCATAGTCCACTTCAGATGGGATGGAGTCCCTCTGCATGACATTCACCACCAGACTGCAGAGGATACAGAGAAATTGAGCTGTCACTGATGTGTTTTTAACAGCAGGTGTCACACGGTATAAAGACCCTGGAATAATGTTCAGCCGGATTATCATTAAGTATTTTTCACAAAAAAAGTACTAAAAACTTTTTGATCTAATTTCCTTTTTACCTCAGACCTCCTGCTTTGAGGAAGTTTTCACAGAAGGACTTGCTGCTGGTTTTGGCCATTTCATCATCAGATGTTGGCATCAGCTTTGAACTCAACACCTAACAAACATATAGAAACCAAACCATGATGCAGCCGAAGATTAGCTCATCGGTTTCACCTGCTTGTATAAGGAACGCGAATGCGTCATACCTCTAGATTGTAAAGAACTCTGAAAGTAGACATGCCAGGGGCGGAGGATCTGAAAAGTGACTCCAAGATGGAGGCAGCGCTGGGCTGATGCTGCTGTTTGGGAGTTACAGACGGAGAGCGAGAGGCGGAGCCCTGCCCAAGGGTGAAAAGAGTTTTCTACAACAAAAAAGTCAAAAGAAAGAGAAAATAGTGTGTGATTAAACAAAACGAGAGCAAGTCCTCAATAATATTCAGCATCCACCACCGAGGCTTCAGACATTAAATACGACTAGAACAGGAGCGATCTTTAAAAAACAAAAACGTATCCGGGATGATTGGGATGCTATCAGGCACCTGGTGGCTCCAGACGCTGGATTCTTTGGGAACAAAGTTGTCTAGTGCATCCTGCACTTCAGGGTCTGTTGGAATTAGCAGCAGTAGCTTCCTCACCCGAAGAATGATCCTGAAGATAAAAAACACAGAACAGAAACAAAGGACAGAGGATTAAAATGTCTGAATTTTCTGCAGAGGAACACAGGACGACATCAAGTTCAGCACTCTTTGGACCAAATTCAGTAAATACTTTGAAATAATGTATAAGTAACTAAGCAGTGTTTATTGAAGGCCTTGATTCAAACACTGCATCAATCACAAAATGTGTTCCCTTTATAAAAAAAATACACTCATTGATCAAACATTTATCTATATTTCTTAAAGTTTTAAGGAGATAAAAAACGCAGAAATAAATCTAACTGTTTAATAAAAAATGAATATCTTGGTAAAAGTCTCCATGACTTTAGCTTTAGCCACTTATCATCCTGGTGGGCTGTAGCATAAGGAACATGACATTTATATGTAGATGACAACTAAAATAGTGTTTTAGGATTTTGGTTAGATTAGTTTATCTCCAAGCTGACAATCATTCAATGATCTAATAAAAGTACACAATATGTTTTAATGATGACTGTATTTTCTGACAGCTCCCATTTCATTTTTTTTTTCAGTGGGGTGTTTTTTTTTTGATACATTTAAAGTTTGGATAAACTTTGTGTGGAACAATGTTTTCTAATGAGATGGAGATTCTGCTATTGATGATTGTAGTTCTAATAATCTCACCTCGGCTCATCGAGGTTAGCCAGCTGGTAAAGCATCTCAAACACATTGCACACCAAAGCCATCACCACCCCGGGAAGGGACTTCTCCTGATGATAGAAGATGATCAGAGCTCATCAGAGGTGACGTTCTCCTCTATGAGTCTGCAGTAGAAACGGTTTCCATGTTTTACCTGCTCCAAGGCGTAGGCCGAGTTAAAGACGGCAGAACTGGAGCTGCTAGAGGCTGAAGCCGAGGACTCAGAGCTGCCTGACGGAGTCCCAGTGCCGGAGCTTTTTACAGTCAGGCTTTGCTCGTCACTGAAGCCCAGCTGAGAGAGCAGCTTCTGGTCTCGATTCATGGTCAGCTAATAGAAACACAGACAAGAAAAGTCAACAAACGTGGTCCTGCAACACGCTACAAAACAAGGGGACACATTTAGTAACGCCTACCACACTATCATTGGCAAAAATCTGGACGTTATCCACCGGACAGCTCAGGTGTTCAGAGATCTTCCATCGGATACTTCCTATCGTCTCATTACTGTGGGTCTGCGGGGAAACAGGGAGTCAGGAGAGGCAAGTTTCTCTGCTGAAGCTTTACAGTGAACATAGGATACCTCGAGGGTAAATGTGTCTTTGGTTGACTCATAGGTGATGTGAAGAGTGACGGGGTGTCCATTGAAAGATGCCCCGTGAGGTAGAATAGTGCGAGGAAACGAGTACATATCCTATAGACACAAAAAACATCAAGTTAAAATACAAACCTGATTATTTATTGACACCAAGCAGCTACAATAACAAAGCCTTTTTTCTAACTGTATTGCACGAGTCATATTTTTACAAGATGGCTTCATCTGACCTTTCGGTAGATTCCTGAAGTTTGGTAAACCTTTGACCTGCTAAGACTCATTCAAGCTAATGTCAGCAGTGATTATTTGTATTACACTGCTTGCATGAAAAAGGAGGAATTTACCATTATAAAATGTAAAACCAAATGAGAACGGAGGTAAAACGCCTTATGTCAGCCATTAGCTTAGTTAGCATGGTTAGTAGCATGTACTCCTAGAAGAACCTAAGTCTGAAATGTCCTAAAAGCTGCAACCATCTCCGGATGCAGCAGGTTACGTAACCATGATTGAAAGGTCAAAATTAAGAAAAAGAACCTTTGCTGTCATTTTACTATTTACTTCAAACATTCTTTCCTTTAGGATGCTTGTCCTAAGTCTCCTGGTTCCTACTTCGCCATGTATGCTGACTTTCTGAACATATGTGGATTAAACATGAGCAAATGAAGGGATCATTTGAAGCATCAATGGCCTCCAAGTCTTTGGAGTAAGTGTGAAGCTTTGATTTTCTCACATTCAGAACAGTGTGAATATAGTGGGAACAATATGGTCAAAGTCACACCGTTTCTCTTTGTCATGACTTTTCAGAGTTCTCATCTTCTGTTTTCATTTAAAAAAGGCTCTGAAAGTTATTAGCTAAATTAATCAGACAGTAAAAGATGCAAAACGTTTCACTTTCAGTTTAAAGTCACCAGGATGTAAGAACAGTGAACCTTCTGCATAGCATTGCCCCAAGAATACGTCATCAGCCGCAGCAATTCTGTAGCAGTGGAGCACATCTATGATTTACAGGGTGAGTAAAAACGGTGGCGTTCATGTGGTAAAATGTTTTGATTTCCAAAAAATATCTCTGGTAACCTGTTTTTCTGGTGATCAAGGTGTATATATCAGGGCTACAACAAAGACTATCCTAATTGTATTCCTAAATATCTCACTATTACTTTTATTCTTATTACGATAGCAGCTGCTTCCATATATAGAGTTTTGTTATTAAAATGACATTGTAGCACATTGTTCTCCAGGGATTAAAAAAATACATTATTTTTTAGATTTGAGCAGTTTTTAATGGATCAGAGCCAATCAATCTGAAAATCTGCCCGCTAAATCCTGACAGCGACAGACGCCAAGTGCCTCTGCTCATTTCATAATACTAGCTTTCAAATACCTCTATAGTGATGACGTAGCGTTCGGCCAGTAACAGCAGTCGTTCAATTATCACCAGCTTTGTGGATCTGGGAACCAACAAGCACAGACATAGCTCACCAACAGTCATTAAAAACAGATTTTATCCTCTCATTCATCAAGGGTTTTATATTAGATGCTGTAAGATGTTAAGTAATGATGCTCTTACCCAAACCCCCCTCTGTACCTGGAAGGTGATTGTACAGACGTGGCTACAGTTGGCATGGCAGTGGCCGTCAGCATCTTTGTTGCCTTAGTAACAGCATGGGTTAAAGTCGGCCCACCCAGGGCCGAACTTGCGGCCTGGGAGCAAGGAGAACAGAGAGGTGATGTTGGATGTTGATTTCTAATGAAAAGTCAAAAACTCCAATCTGTGAGGTTTCGAAGGGCTCACCTCCAGCCGCTTGTAGCAATCAGCAATGAACTTCTTGTGCAAAGAAACTGAATCCTGGAAGGTAGAAAAATCGATTATTTTTTCCCCTCAAAACCTCAAATTTAGCCGATAGCTTGAGTCCAGCTTTTTAGGCCGACAGACAGTCATTCAGCTAATGCTCAATATACGACAAACGACATGTTTTCATGTAAAAACTGACCTTCTTCATTTTTGGATTGAGATTGGTATAGCTGTAGGTGATTATCAGTTGGATCGCTTCATTGGCTATCTCTTCGTCAGGCGTTTCCATGGCGATGCGCCAAATAAAATCCATCCCTGCCAGGTCGAGGCGCTCCACGCACTGTTTTAGAACAATCAGTGCAGGAATTATTAAAGCACAGACTGATGATGCTGCATATCAATAACAGAATGAAAGAAAAATCTCAGGTGAGGACCGACCAGTTGGGTTCCCTGGCGTTTCAGGCGGTGGTCACACAGATTAACATTCTCGAAGAAGGTCTTAAACAGACCAAACCCTGAAAAGGCACACAAAAGAGTTGATTCATGTAAACAGATCCTTCAGGAGAGCCTCTCTACTGTAGGGACCAGTGGGGAGTTTCTCACCGTTCATTGTGATCTCATAGGGCTCCAGTTTTAAAATCTTCTCCTTAAAGAGCTGCTGCTGAACGTCGCTCTCGAGGTCATGCTGTCCTTTGGTGAACCACTCAAAGCACATCTGAAAATAAAGCAAAAAGATCGTTAACAAAAAGACTTGATTACAAAAAAAAATAAAAACATGGGCCAAGATCTTATAGAACGAATCCCACAAAATATCCAGTTAAAAGTCTAAACTTGCCTAAATTAATTTTGCTTTCAAGCATTTCTGTACAAATATTTGCATTGGGTGCCTCGATTTCTAGTCTTTTATTATCCATAACATTTCTTTTTAACCATTCAAATATTGGAGATATAAAAATATATAAAGAGGAACAATATATTTTTGCTCTGAAATTGAAATCCAACTACATTTTCCTCTGTTTAAATCTCTGTCTCTGTGGCAGCCTTATGAAAGACATGCAAATGGGTAAATCTGTAATGTTTTACAGCATTCCTCTAAAGCAATGACCCTGCAAAAAAAGAAAGAAAAGAACTTGATGTGACAAACATCTGAGTATTCGTTTCCCCCTTCATACCTCACGGTCAAGTTCACAAACATCAGGACCTGAGACCAAGCATTCCCAAAGCTCCTTCGCTCTGTTCCAGACCAGGTAGAGGCTGGCCTCCTGTAGGAAGAAAGCCAGGAACCGCAGGTGGCAATCCAGATACTGGACAAAGATTGGAAGACACACAGCTTTTCAGTTCAAACTAGATCTCACTCCAAACAGGTCCAGTGATGCTGATGAACAAAATGGCAAAAGCTAAAATAAGTTGTCACTGGTGAAAATGTAAACCGTACTAACTTCCTGGTAGGTGTATCTGCCGTCCACCAGAGTTGAAGCAGACAGGCCGTTATTCCCCGAAGCCGTCACGGCTAGTCGGTGACAGCACACCAGAGACCCTGTGATCAGCTTGACGATCTCAAAGTTCTTCTTCAGGTCCTGGATGATGCTCTGAGGTGAGGAAGAGAGCGGTCATAATGGCGGTGTAGCGTGTGTGGACAGCTCAGGGTGAGCTCCGAGTAAGCTTACGGTACCTTGTCTTGTTTCTGATAGGTCTGTTTGATGAAAGAACGGGTGATTTCATGCAGCTGTCGAAGAGCGGGAACAACCCAGACCGCCTGAGGTGTGCTATGCTGAGAGGCCTATTAAAACACATCCATACCACAGGTACTATCAATGAAAACACACACGACAAAAATCAGTAAAAGCTTTAAATGATCTCTTTTCATTTCACGTCAGTGCTTCAAGTCAGACTTACCACCTTTGAATTTCGTGAGTACATTAGAAAAGAAATCAGAGCCAGGGACACAAACCACTGACCTAAAAAGCTGCATTTCTATTGGGTATCCATGGTTCTGATTGAATTACTCTGTATGAGCGTACAGCACCCCCTACAGTCACTGGAACCCCTGGTAAAGATGTGTCAGTACCTCTTTTATTGCAGCAGCACCGTCTCACCCTGAAGAAGCTTTAATTTCAATGCATTCATTGAATGCAGAGGAATTATCCACCGTTAGGAAAATCAATGCATTAACTAAATACTCTGGACAATTTGAATAAGTTGGCACTTCCTGTTTTGTGGGGGACTAGTTTGTCTAAGACACTATTTATTCCAAATAAGACAGGCAAGAAAAAGTGTAAGGTAACTGAGCATTTATGAGCTGATTTTTACCATCAGAGAACAGAGAAGGAAGGTAAGGGGGTAGAAAATGATCTTTAAAGCTTACTGTTAGAGAACTACGTGTGAGGGCAGCATAAATGGGTTTAACCAAGTCTTGATAACATTCATTAGACACCATCTACATGTCAGCTGGTTACTGGCCAGGAAAAGTCCCTCTGTTGTTTGTATAATGAGGTGCTGAATTAGCTACACTCCACCAGGACTTTACCTGGAACAATGTGTTTAGTTTAGATGAGACTAGATTTGAGATTTTTGACCAACAAAGAGTTAAGGCGAATCTGCCATAAAAAGGATTAAAACTCATCAAGCACGGTGGAGAATCTGTGATGCTGTCTGTCTTCCAAAATCCCTGCATTTTTCTACACTTTCCATGGAGAGAATATACTGCAATAAAAGATGATTTAGTTTTAAGTTTTTTTTTATATGTAGATATTTGGAGATTTTTTTTAGATACATTAACAGGGGTTCGTATGATGGAGGAGGGGGCTGTTTATTCTGTAGAGTCCACAAAATAAAATAAACTGACCTCTTGAAGTAACCATTAATCACTCAGACAGTTTTCACCCGGAACCAGATCAACCCCAGTGTACAATCATTAGTAAGTACCAAAACCGATTTAGAAAAGGGAGTAAAAGATCAGCATACACCTGGTTAAATTAGGTCATGTCACAATCACCTGTAACATAATCAACCAGATGAACCCCCCTTTTGTGGATGAACCCTTCTCCATGATTGGACGACAGACAGGAAGCGGCAGGATTAGACACAGATGGGTCAGTGGAAACACAAATTAAATGGGATTACTCGCTTACTTTAGTCAATGCGTTAGATTTCTTCTTGTGCCAAGTGCCAATATGAAATGAGCTTTGAGTGTTGCTGCCTTTACTGTCCTCCTGAGTGTGATTCTAAAAAAATACATTTTATTTGCAGGTGGACATTTAAACACAGCTGTGTTCACACCCTAAAATCTGAGCTCTGCAAGAGAGAAGCTCTAGAGTGAGATGAGGACTGTTTGCTGTTGCATGTTAGGAAACAAAAGCACATGTGTCAGGGTACATGGCGAAAAGAAACGACTAGAGGGGAGGAAGCATGCATTCCTGCTACCACAGCTAGAATTATCCAACATAACAACAGATTAAACACGGTGATCATTTAAAACATTGGAGAATTTAGAAGTGGGTGTAAGATTATGGTGTTTTGGTTCACCAAACAATTCAAATATGTGTCTATGGTGTGAAGAAGTCAACCTGGAGAGCTTGAATCCAATTAAATCCAATATGGTCATAAGTGTCCATTAAAATAATAATAAGAAGAAAACTGTAGCAAAAACTTACTGGTGTCACACAAATCAGTAATAATAGTTACGATGCACACTACTGTAAGATTATTCCTCTTACTACTACAGTTTAAAAAATTTAAGTAACATTTATCATAACTAATAATAGAATAAGAACAACACAAGGGACTGAATCAGGGCAGCAACTTGGACCTGATAACGTTGTGCCAAATTAAAGGTGGACCTCAGGCAGTGGACTCTGTGTTGGTTACACAGACTGCCGTTCAAAGGTGCTATTTTCTGTTTTGTCATGTTGCAGCCAACTTTAACGTATCTAACAGGGTCTTTCTGTGACAGACCAGGTGAAAACAACCTTTAAACTCCTGAGAACCGTTTTCATCTTTATGATATGAAACATAAATTCTGCTTTAAACTTTAAACCTGTCTGTTTACAATGATAGAAAAATTCCTTTCATGTACATTTGAGAATTACAGTTACGTTTTTCTACTTTTGTAAAGAGTTTATAGCCAAATATGCCACATATTTTACAGTGACAGAAAAATACATTTGATAAGAACTGTATGCTTTCTATATTTGGGTAAATTGAAATCAAAATAGATTCCAGAGTTTAAATACAAACTGCAGCTAATATTTAAAATCATTGCACTTTTCTCTATCGGTATCAGAGCCGCCAATAGCAAATCCCTGATAAACCAAAACACGACGGTGCATTGCTAAAATGGAAAGAAAAGGCAATTTTTTTTAAAAATAACTTAAAATCTGAAAAGTGTGGTGGGCATTTGTATTAATTCTTCTGTTTAAAATGTTTTTAATCAACTTTTTTTAATAAGAAAGAAAAAAATATCAAGTCTCCTTTACTTTCAGATGACTGATCAAAATCCTGTTCAACAAACTAACTTTGGAAGTCACATAATTAGTCAACAAAAATGCCTGGAGCCACTTTAATTACATCCAAGCGCCTCCAAGCCCATTAGATTTAAACAAGCATTATGAAGACAGAAGAAGAGATGAGATGTTTTTTTTAATGCTTTGCAGAAGTTGGGTAACAAACCAATATCCTTCACTTTGAAGATGTCATGTAGCACCCTTCAGTCCATCACCAGAAACAGAAAATAAATCACCACAAACCAACCAAGACCTTTCCATTTTGACTAAACTGACAGGCTGGGGGATGGAAGTATAAATAAAGAAATAAAAATAAAAAACACGAACAGGATAAGCCTGAAAAAAATCCAGTCTTGATAAAAAGCCATAAGAAGCAGCCACATGAGTAAACATGCGACAGAATCATGCTTTGGAAATGGCATTCCCATCATCGACACAGGAAGCTACCACACCTTATAATCTACTACCACTTTATTTTGCACACCTTCACAACACATTTAAAAACCTTTGGGTTTTTAAATGTGTTGTGAAGGTGTGCAACGGTTGACGCTAGCTGCAGAGAGACGGCTTCTGAAATCCCTCATGGATATCGACCACAGGTAATGTACCACCTTTAAACCATCACTGTCTCAACAGGCAGAAAAAGGCCGAGCTGCAGCCTTCAGGTCTCATAAACTGTGTCTGTATGACTGTGTGTGAGTCAGGAAAATTCACACAAATCATTAACAAAGAAGATCTGACTTGTTTAAATTCAAATGCAGCCACATGTAGCTCTTACCTTTTTGATGTCTTCTATACATTTAATGATGTAACTACGTTTCACAGTCTCCTTGACAGCGTAAGCATCGCTGAGAATCCCCAGGTGTTCCTCCAGGGCCTGCTGAACTAGACTGGTTGGCAGGGTGGGCAGGTGAGCCAGCTCCCATAGCACCTCTAGCACCTGGGCAGAAACCCATCAAGGAAAAAAAAACACGCGTTAGACTAACTAGTCTAATACCAGCTGCTTCCGCAGAGGAAAATCTCTACTCATCATACCTTTCCTGTGGTTGTTTCAGAGCGAGCTTCTCTGCCTATTCTCCCGATTAGACTGAGCAGCTTTTGCCGGACACGGTCGCTCTCCACCTCCCAGCTCTAAACAACACAGAACAGAATAAATAAATAAATAAACTAAACAGAAAACCTTCAGACTTAAACCTTTGAGAGCAGCACTGACCCTCTGAATGAGAACGAAGAGGTGAGTGAGCTGATCGAAGCTGAACTTCACAGCAGCAGCAGCGATTATCGTGTGGATGTTCTCTATCACTGTTGATGACTGGCCTGCCTGAAATACAACACAAAACCAAACAAATATAATGACTCTGTTTTAGTGTTGCTTGTTCCAGCATTTGCTCCTCATAAACAACCCATCTCCTTTTAAAGAGCACTGAAAAAGCAGCCCCTATCACCACCTCTCTATTACCATGCTTAATAATTGGTGCTGTTATGCTCTGATTTTTGCTAAACAATATGCAGTGCATTATGGGAAACAGGTCCAAACTCCAACATGTATGAGCAAAGCATTCAAGAGTTTAACCATTTCTATGAATTAATAAAAAAGAAAAACTTGTATGTAGATATGTTAATTAATATATTAATAATTAATAATAATGAATTTAAACATTTCAGAAGATATGTTAATGTCACTATTCATATGCTAAAATATTGATTTTTTCACATATCTAATTAATTTAAAAAAATAATGAAGAAATAAACACGTAACAAACAACACACGTTGTTTATAAGGAGGTGGTTTTATTTCTAACCTGTATCCTCCAGATCTTGGTGAGTTCATCCAGTGACAGTTTACTCCCAAGCAGCTCAATGATTCCCTTTATCCTCTCACAGTACTGAGCCTGGTCGATATTGCCTGAAGCAAGAAGGTTTAAGAACAATCCATCAAACCAGCATCGAAATATTAGCAAATATCCTGCTCTCTCATAATACACATGCTGTAGTAACAACACTTTCCCCTTGCAAATAAAACAAAGATGTCCACACATGTAAATATATGATATCCTTTTCATTTCATTGTTATTGTATTTTTTTAGATCTGCCATAGTAGTGTTTTTCTGGAAAAAGTTACACTATCGTTTTAACATTTATATACAACTTTTATTTGTTTATTCCACAATATAGAGCTCCAAATACTTAATGTAAACACACAGCTGTCAAATATTTTATGTCTGACCGATTCGGAATGATTTCTTACCTTCCAGCGCTATCGACAGCACTGAGTTCTCCACGAGCCAGTCGAGAAGTTTATCTGTATCTATGGCATTTTTCACTGTTTTCGATACTGTACTTTCTTCTATTAACTTAGTTACCTGTAATCAAAAATAGACACATATAATATTAAAAAAAAAGGGGCTGAAACAAGCTGCCTCGGCATTTTCGAGCAAAGAAAACTGACTTCTTTGAGAGAGTTCATTTTGGTGGAGAAGTGGGGAGTTTTGAGCATACGCAGCAGCGTGTCCAACCGCAGGTCGTCCACCACGGCCACCAGTTCCCTCTGGAACCTCATACACAGCAGCTTGATGGCCGACAGCAGATCTGGGATACTCACTAGGCGCTGGTGTTAGAAAGAATTGGAATAACATGAGATTTTCACAACAAATTTTTAATATCCCCTTAAAAAAACAAACAAACAAAAAAAACAAAAAAACAAAAAACATGTGATTGATGTGATGAGCAAATAAATACAGTTTTTTTCTTTCCCTATTTCTAAACACATAGCTTCTACAATAGGAGTCATACAAAAACTACCTTATCTTTCAGGTCCTTTTCCTCGAGGTTCTGCACATACGTGATCGTCTTGTGAATGACCGGATCGAGCATAGGCTGCAAAAAACAAACAAACAACAAAACATCTTTGTTTATCTGTGTGCAGACTAAATAGGCCATAGGAGCAAAGCAGCACGAGGATGTCAGCAAAGAAAAATAGCACCAAATAAGACTGGGTCTTAAAGGTCACATCAAGAAACATAAAACCATCAGTTCATGAACCGGCAGAGAAAACCTGATTAAATCAAGTTAGGGATGGATATACAATCAGACGTTAAACTCATCAAAACAGAAATCTGAGGCTCCATAGCTGCAAAAGTGTGAGTGAAGATATTTCTGTTTTCCATGCAAACCTTAGACAAGCCTTTATAACTTTCTGGTCTTACATTTTTGTAGAAGTACTTTCATGCTAGGGCAGCTAACCCCTGGAAGAACAGATATGGGATGTTTACTGGTAAGGCACCGTCTTCCAACCAATCAACATACTTTTTCTTCCATTTTGCCTTCTTCTGTGCATAAAATGAAAAATACTTTAGTTTCTAAGGACAGTTCCTTTTTTCCAAGGGTCGATTAGCAACCACACAGACGGTGCTTCCATGTTTCCAGTCAATGCTAAAAGTCTCCACCAAATGTTAAGAGTAACTTTTAAATTGTACTCCAATTTTAACTCCTTTATTCGATGTCAGTGACTCCTGGCTGCAGTTTCTATTGCTCTGTATGTTTTTACTTTTTCCATATTTGTTCTAATAAACATCTTAAAAGGAGAGGCGAGATGCTGCTTGTTCAGCCAAATAATGTTAAAGAATTCTTTAAAAATAATTCTGTATCTGGATTATGATCTGCATCGTCACCAAAATTCTATGGATTGCTCTTTGGCATGAGGGACGCTACTGGTAAAAGTTTCATTAAAACTGATTCATAACTCCAAGTAATCCTGCTAAAAGACAAACAAACAGGTACTCACTCACCTGGACAAGGCTGGAGTTTAAATATTCTGCACAAACACCGAGGGGCTGGACCAGAGCCGACACACACTGTACCCCGCAGGAGGAAAGAGGGAGAGATGGACATTTAAGATACACAAACCAACAAGTGGATCAACTCATCAATAATAGCAACTGCACTATTAGTTATTAATAATCTTCATTCTAAATATTAAGCAAAATAATGTGCCTTGCCCCTGCTTCAGAAAGATATCCAGACAACAAATGCCAAATTATAATGTTTGTAAATAGAAAGACTTGCAGGTCAAACTGGATCATTAAAAAAGCGTAGATCTTAAGAGAAGAGTCAACAGGAAGTAGCAGGAAACGTGGCTTTATTGATCTTAGTTTTATAATGTCATCAAATCTTCTAATATTCAGATATAAAGCCTGGCATACTTTTAAAATGAAATTAGTGTCTATCATGACTGACATCCATCAGTGTGCAAAGGACATCAGGTTATTAGCATGCTTTGACAACCCCTACATGTATGCTCTCCTCTCCTGGGGCAAAAAGCATCAGTCTATTAATGGCTTGAACTTTGTCAACGATCTCTTACTGTTTATGTTGGACTTCAGGGGGTTTAGAAATGGCTTCATAACGCTTCCCAGAATGAAGGACAGCAGCAACAACTGCTCCTCTAAGGTCACTACCGATGTGTCTGTAACTTCATCAACTTATTCTCCAGATCAGGAAACGGCCCAAACTCCTGCTTTACAGGAGGGCACACCTACTGATGACCAACTGATGAGAAGAATTTAAATACTGGCGCCTGGTTGCTTCTTAAATTCCATTAATGTCATTTATTTTCTTATGGAGTATATTCACAGAGGTGGAAACTTTCTTTATGCCTAAACAGGACAATTGATCTGTAAGGAACCCTTACTGTAACACATACAACAAATATTAAAATCGTTAAATTGTTTTATATATTCTAAACCAGCTGGCTTAAAAAAAAAGCACAGGTAAAATGTTCTTTAGCACCTTAAGATGAGTTAGTTTGAGCTCCAGATTCAGGCTCGACTCAGTTGATGTATTTCCTGTTGAGAAACTACATCAACAACCCTTCAGTTTTGTTGTGTAATGGTTTGCTTTTGCAGTGGATACACAGCAGATTTTAGAGCCCGTTCTACTTAAAATTGTCTTAAATTGTCGGTTGCTGGGAGGACTTGGCGATTCATCGATAAAATTGATTAATCAAATTTTCTGTTTATGAAGATTTAACTTTTGGAAAATTTGGAATAGTTTTTTTTTCTCCTCATTAATGCATTTATTAGGCTTCCATAGCTCAGGCTGACATCAGTTCATCACTTTCTGTTCTCAGATGTGTACATATATCTGGTAAACTAGCTGGCTGTGCTTTCGATAGCTGAAAACATTTAGCTTGTTATATTATCCCCAGTGTAGAACGAAAACGTTTTCACAGCTTTGTTTGTTGCCCTTTAAATTAAGGTCACTTTCAAGAATGGGTGATTGAAACATAAAGCTAGTTTTTGCAAGTGATGCGTGCCATTTGTAATTTTTATTAAGAAAAATAACAGAGGAAAAAAAAAAGAAAGAGAAAACTGATTAATCTGATTTGGTAGGAAAATAAAAAAAGGTTTTTAAGCCACATTGCCCAGCTCTAACTGCTGTGTATTTTAGTTGTCGTTTCCCCTTCACAAAAGAATAAAGCTTCCAAAGGGTGAGACACTTCCAGGCTGTTGTTTTGGGGACGGACTGTCCATTATGATCCACATAGATTAAACAAAGTGTCAAATCAAAGACTTAAAGTTGACGTCCTTTTTCTTCCAGCAGTGGATGTCATTAACTCTCAACGATGAGTCAGAATAGCATCAGGAAAGGTTAATATTTGTCCTTCTACAGAAACCATTTCTAATCATTCCCTAAGCTGCTCCTTCTCCTCTATTTTCTTCCTCTTGCCGCACTACAAACTCAATAACCCCAACCCTCCATCCCACTTGGCTTCCTGCTCAAAGCTGACAAATTAATGAGCCACCTCAGAGAGTCAGAAGAGGAGGGGGGAGCTATCCTCCCATTACCTCTCCTCCTTTCACTTTCAGTCTCTCCCTTTAGAGTAGGTTAAGTATTCAACAGCACAGATACTCCTGAGCTCTCTCTGCAACTTAAGAGCGCTAAATTAGTCTGCATTGAGCCTTTAGCCTTATTAATATGCCAAGCATTGGAGTCAATTGCTATGCATTGCTGCAGTTCCGGCCAGGTTGTCGAAAGGAAGCGTTCGCACAAGGATGCTTTCAGAACAAGTAAAACAACAGAGCATTTCAAGCATCACACAGCGGGAGGATGTCAGAGCGTAAGAGATGTTAGTGGGAGAAAGAGAGCGAAAAGAGGCACATTCAGCACCCTGCAGCTGAGAGCAGAGGTGGGGAGGGGGCATGCTAACCTTTCACTGGGACAGACTCTATCCAAGTCTGTCAGCAGTGACTCTGCATGTATTACTAGTATTTTGTTTCTTATGGCAAAGGAGAGAAAACATAGGATGGGATGTTCTTACAGCGATCTCGATCTCCTCTGAGCTGAGTTTAGTCTGGATGGCAGCGAATCCTCCCAACTCTCCAAACTTCATCGCAAAAAAGAGGAGATAAAACACACAAAACAAAAACATAAGCACAACTATTGAAAAAATAAATCTATACACAACAGAAACACATGAAGACTTAATCACTCACTCGATTCACTAAATCAACCAGCCAACCATGAGGCTCCTGAAAGAAAAAAACGCAAGTCATGTTTTCATTAAGCAATGACACAACAAACTCTGACAGACTGAAAAGGTTTGCCGACAGCTGTTGTGTCAGTCAGGTGTGTCTTCATGACACCATGGCCTCTGCTACACACAGCTGAAGCTGAAAAACCTGCCTGTCTGTATGAGAACTTCTCAGTGAACAGAGTATAGAAATGTCTGGAAGTGTTTCTGAATGAATGTGCAAACAGAAAACGCCTCCGACAGTCTTCCTTACTTTCTGGTAGGTGTTGCTGGGTGAGACGGCAAATATGTTGGCCTCGTCTCCGAAAACT
Organism: Jordanella pulchra; assembly: GCA_034780135.1. Lineage (NCBI taxonomy): Eukaryota > Metazoa > Chordata > Actinopteri > Cyprinodontiformes > Cyprinodontidae > Jordanella > Jordanella pulchra. The sequence continues at coordinate 5,825 of JAUZNJ010055230.1, read as the reverse complement.
TCAGCCCAGTTCCTCTGACATGACTTCAGCCGGTTCTTGAAGTGGTACTCGTTGTCAGGGTTTAGAGCCTGGCCACAACAAACAGACACAACCAGGTCAGATGACGTTTGTATTTACAGTCAAACTAATGCAGCGGCTTTGATAAATCATTGTAGAGCAAACACTTTGCAGAAGCATTATTTAATTTCCTTTTGGGATAAAATGAAGTGTTTTAGAATTGTTTTTTTTTTTTTTTTGGTGCAACAACCCCAAACTTAGGAGCTTTGCTCTAAACCTTTTCCACCACAGCTTTAACTGTTGTTTGGGGGGGAACCTCTACCAGGGTCTTCAGATTTACGAAGCCTCTAACAGCTTTTCTTCTTTTAACACCATGAACTTGTAGATCTACCAACATCGCCTTTAACTATGATGAGCTCCTGTTACAGCACAAGAAAAGAACCGCTACAGCATGATGCTGCAACCAAGATGCCTTACAGCTGGGACAGCCTTCTTCTGTGATGTTTTATTTCCCTGCCACACCTCTATAAATCCTGGATCTGTGCTGTCAATTAATAAAAACTCTGTTATCAGCATCATCTTCCACCTGAGCTGTAGACGAGCAGCCTCTGCGTCTCTGATGGATGCACTCCTTTCCTGTTTGTCATGTCAGGGTGTAGGTTTGTAGTATGGCCACATTCTTAACATTTGTGAACGATGAATTGAATAGTTCTTGACAGAGCAGCTCAATCCGGTGAAGTAGACTTAATATTTATGCCCCCCCCCCGGCAGTTAGAGTCAATTTCATTTAGGGTGTATCACAGTAAATGAGGCTAAATACAAATGCAATTTCTTTAAGTTTATAAAAATACTGATTCTTTTACTTCCACATTCGGGCAACCGGTTAAAATCTCAATGAAACACACTGAGGTTTGTGGTTAAACCGTGATAGGCCCAGAGGTGCGAATGCTTTTGCTGCATTTCACCGCCAAACTAAAGCGACGTGTTTATTAAAACAGATTAAAGAGTAAGAAGATGCTTCATCAGGTAAAATATTCCATTCTTCCAGTCAGAGAGACGCACCATGGTCAGCACTCCCATCAGGTTTACAGGTACAGGGTCCTGCTTCACCCTCTCTGCAACCAGCTCCACCAGCAACATCAGCATGTTGTAGATCCCCTCGTGAATCTCTGTGCCCCACTTGTGCACAGCACTGCTGGTCAACAGCTGGTGAGACAGAAACAAAAACACCAGGAGTGAAACGGTTAATGAGTGACAATTAATCGAGCAGTCGCTTCATTTCTTCGCCGCTCACCTTCTTAAAGGCCTCCGGCATGCATCGATCCATAAAACGCTTGCAGTTCTCATCGGCGTCCGCGAGACCTGACAGAGAGGGAGAGGTTAGAGTCGAATAGAAGAAGATATTTGGCTGGCGCAAAATACAAGTCCACCAAAACCAACATGTGAAAAAAAAAAAAAAAAAAAAAAAAAAAAAAAAAACACCTAGTGGTCCAGCGACACACACCACCCACATGATGACGCATTTTGTTTAGGAAAACGCTCTTACCATGCCGTGCAAGGCAGGTGGAGGCGATGAGGCACTTGCCCAGGGATTCCTCTCTCTTATAAGGTATAGACCAGTGGTCAGTGAAGACTCGACTCTCCAGCTCGTACAGGTTGGTGGTGGGGAACTCCATACTGCCCCCGGAGCAGTTCCCGTTCTCATCATTGCTTCGCTGCAACAGACAGACGAGACGAATGTATAACCACACCCAGAAGGTGACTTTAGTCCCCACAGCTTGATCCTTTGTATTATGACTCCACAGCCCCACCCTCCTGTGTGATGTGAGGAATATACAAATTGCCTCTTATGATGATAATGACAGACAGGAAGTGTTTAATTCTGGTCTTCCTTCTCCAAGGGCAGAATTAGCAGGAAATGCATGTCCTCTGTACCTCTTCCCTGCTACATGTTAATGCATTTAAAATAGGAACTTAAGCAATTAGGTCTATGGTGGTGTGATGTGTAAGGTGGATGTAAAAAGCATAACAACTACCAAACCTCATGACACCTTATAATCTGTCACAACTAAGCAAATGAGAGAGAGATCCACACAACAGGAGCGGAGAATGTAGCCTGAACTGAAAACATATTGGAATATGTTATATCTGAGAGCAACTGACGTCTCCCATGTCTTTGCTGTAAGCGATTCGATCTACAGCCCCCCAGGACTCATTTCTGGCTACATTATAAATGACTACAAACTATGGCAGTCCATTTTGCCAGTGGCAACCACAAAGCTTAAATATTAATGCAGAAAAACATAGTTAGGTTAAGTCTGCTGAATCTGATTACATATTAGTCAATGTGTTCCTCAAGCTTAGAGCAGTTAATGTTAACTTTACTCTGGCTCTTAAGAGCGACTGTACAGCTAGAGGAAAGAAGGCTTCAATGTATGTTTTTTTTTACAACAGAGACTGGGTAAAGTCACCTGGGAAGGAGCGATGAGGAGGAGGTAGGGGAGGAGGGTTAAGCTTTTAACAGAAGACTGGGGTCAGAGATTATCCAAAAGGGGAATCTATTACATTAACTATAAATCTATAAAAGTGGGAATGAAACTCAGTCTAGAGGTTTCAATATGTTCTCAATTTTGTGATTTTTCATTAAAAAAAGGACTTTTATTCAGGACCATAACAAAAACTGGGCACAAACCACAGCTATCTAGCGCACGGATTGTGACGATGAAAAGAAAATATGGAAAACATTAATATCACAGAAATAAATATTAATTTTATTTAAAAAAGTTTTACAAATACAGTTGGAAACCGGTCTATCCTTGCAGTCTACTAAATACCGTTAAATGTATGAAATCAAGGCTTGACTCCAAGTCTAATGGGAGGAGGGGGTGTGCAGGGAGCAAAAAGGGAGGAGGAAGCAACTGGAGATGCATCGTATTTCATCTCTTCCCTTTCTAGGAAAGTGAGATATATGAGCAGCAGATGGATGAGAGGTGGAATATAAAAGGAAGATGTTTGGTTGAAACAAAAAACAGACAGAGGAAACATGCAACATCAAAGCAATGACATGAAATCACGCCACTTTCATTATTGAAATGTGCAACATTTTGATCAAATTATAATACAACAAGCTGAAATCTCTGAACTGGAAAACTCTCAGTGTTTAAATCCTGGAAGATATGGGAGGGTTGGCAAGCACGTCTCAAAGGTACACTATGTATTTGTGTGGCTGTGCTACATGCCCCCCCCCCCACTCTGTTACTGTGCACCTGCAGCCCTCTTGGGAACTCTCCCTTTAAACTGTAATGTGTTTGTGTGTGGAAGGGCGGCTGGGGGATATATTTAGTAGCATGACACGAGGCCACCGATCAAACCAGTCACCCATTACACATCATTATCATCATCTTTATTTGAGCAACAGGTCTGTAAAGTGTTTGGCAGATAGCTGACAAAATATATTTAATGATGCTCAAAAAGGAGTAGGCAGAAGAAAAAAAAAAAGCTCTTTGCCCCTACCCTCTTTTCTTATTAAAAATTAAGGTTACATGTAATGCATTCAGCTTTCACACTGCTGGGGAAATGGGCAGTTAAACAAGATTATCCTTTGAATTTAGATGAATCCTGCATTTCCCTTCAGGTAATTATTCTCAAGGTGTTTTTCATCATTAAACCCTTTGTAGGTAAAAAAGCAACAGAATAAAATAACTAATTTCCACTGTAATTTTAAATATTTTTTTGAAGAAAGATAAAAGCAGGAGTCGCATAATCCGGATTGGTGAATCTCAAATTGTAAAGAAGAATCACAATAGATGTTAGTCTAAAAATATTAATTAGAAAATCTTAATATTGCGACATTTATTTAACTTTTAAACATGTGAATTAATAGGATCTCTTTTCTATGGAGTCATAGTTATGAAATGTAAGAAAGGTGATTTCACTGACATCAAAGAGTTGTTTTTTTATGACAGAGCAACAGGTCAGAGGTCAGGATACAGAGGAAACACAACTATGCACAGCTTCAGGGGTCAGTCAAAGCATTCCTACAGTGTTATGTTGGCAGAACCTTAATGAGAGGCCAGAGCATTTAATAGTTTCCCGAGAACATAAACACAGCAACCTGTATGTAAGCAAGTGTGTTACTGGCAACAAATCATTTTTTTTTTTTTTTAAGAGTGGTCACTTTATAACACAATAATTAACACCAAGATGAAAAACATAACCTATACACAGCTATTATCAAAATGGCTTCTTTGCAATAGAGATATTGCGAAATATGCTCCAGAGTCAGTAAGGAATAAAATCCCATCAGAAGTTTAACCGTCAGATAATCTGTTGGTTAAAGGAAGATAATACAATATGCAAATCATTTAACAGACTAGATGACAACCACCTAACCACCCTAAACTATAGCTTCCTTTAAACATCTGCTAAAGCGATGCTTTCACTGCAGCTCCAAATTACTGGCGGGTTTTACTCTCCAACTTAGCTAGAAAATAGCTACTAGCTAGCTCAGCTAGCTTACATTTTGAATTTGCTTTGTTTCAGCTTAAAAAGTGCTTAAACTTGCTGTTTAGTGGCGTATTTTTCTAAATTTCTGTGAAATAATAGCATTTGCTATCACTGTGGGATTGGAGGAACATTTTTCCTCTGACAGCTCACATTAGGGCTGCAGCATGTAGCCCTGAAACTGCTAAGTTTGGCTAGTTAAATGGGCGAGCCTACTTTCCTAGTGCAACTTATAACCGACCGTATTGACACAGTCTCTCCTGGAACTGATACATGTTGCTTTTACCTCTCCATCCACGACATCGTGGTATGCTGGAGGGGGGTCGAACCCACTAGTCCCAGTCCTCCCGCTGTTTTCCCCGTCTCCACTCGAGCCCAAGCCGGTGGAAGGCCCACTCTCCATCGACTCGTATCCATAGCCGAGTCCGGGGCTTTCGTTCGTTAAAAGCGCTACTGCCTCATTGATGTCATTCTTAGCCAGCCGAAGCGCTTTCCGTATCACGTCAGGATCTTGGAAGCCCATGCATAGGAGCGTCGTTATGTGCTGCTCCGTTTCGGTCTCCATTTTCGGGGTGTCTCCGCTTCTCACGCTAGTAGTAAAGCGGTGCTTGGCACAGCCCTGTAGCTGTGCACGCCGCCATGTTTACAGTCCGCCGCCGCAGAAAGCTTGTCTGTCACGATTTGCTGCTCCGAGGAACAGCGCCAACACAGGTGATGTGATGAATTCTGCACTCCGAGAACTGCAGGCTGGCCTCGGGAGCGCGCTCTCTCAAAACTAAAGCGTTCAGTTATTTTAACGTTGTTATAACTGTTTAACTCATGTAAGCATGTATTCAATGTTGCATAAACTTTTACTTTATCCAGCTATTGTGTTAAAGTTTTTAATAAATAAAGATCAAAAGGGTCAAGGAGAACATGACAGCCATCCATATTGAAATAACGATAATTAAACAATATCACTAGTGACACTATAATATTAGATCTACTAATAACAATAATACGAAGAAAAGTTAGAAGAAAATCTAAACATAGGCATCTTCCTAAAAAAAAAATCGACACAGCAATCGACAGTACATATACATGTAATGATGAAGTGAAATGAGAGAGAATGAGGGAGAATTACAATTGCAAGAAATTTGATTAGTGACAATTTTTTTACCGACGCTATCTTTTTATATATCAAAATATAGGCTGCTATGTGGCACAACACATCCTTGATGACAATAATGCTTGTAATTTAAGAAATGGTCACATTGGATTAGTCTGTTATAAATTAAAGAATATCAATATATGTATATATATATATATATGTATATATGTATATA